>SKCR01030807.1:0-110200 GCA_019454045.1 Zanthoxylum bungeanum
GTCGGCCAAAGTCAAGGTTGTGTGTTATTTAACGGGATCTCTAGCCCACTAGGAAATTGGATTTCCCGAGTACTCAACAGAGGGTTAGAGACTTGTAGAAATAGTGGGAGGCTAGTATTGAATTTGCATTTCATTCAGATACTTAGCTTTACGCGCTTAAAAAAATTTATTTCGTCAATATTTTAACAATAGTTGGACTAATAAAATGTTATTTTTCTTGTAACAGTTTGACTGTACCCATATATCGTTAACTAGATAGTTGGACTATCGTAGTTAAGATAGCAAGCAAGGTAAATGTCCGAGACATCATCATGGGTGACAATGTCTTTAAGGGGACAAACTTCGCTGATTGGGAAATGAACCTAAGGATAGTCCTTGGGGCGGAGAGGATACTGTATACGATACAAAGACCTCTCGGGCCTAAGCCCACTGAGCCACTTGAGCTGGAGTTATGGAAAACTCACAGTGATGATTGTGACACAGGCTCAGTCGATCATGCTTGCTTCAATGACTCAACACTTTCGCCGCCAGAATAGGGACTTGGATCCTTATAATATGATGGCAAGATTGCAAGATCTTCACCGCACTAATAAGCGGATGGCAAGGTACGAGTTTGTGAAGAAAATCTTTCCGCTCCCGTATGACTGATGGTAGTTCTGTTGAGGTCCATGGGACCTCAAATGATAGCTGATCTTGATGAATGGCTAATATAGGTATAGTCTTGGAGGCTGAGCTGGCTATAGATGTACTTCTACAGTCACTACCCGATACTTGGAAAAAGATTGTCATCAACTACAAATTGATGAATACGGATGATACTCTTGGAGAGTTATTGTCGATTCTCAAGGAGTCAGAAAAGAGCTCTGAAAGGCAATAAGCGCGAGGCGCACTTTGCATCAACATCTCAAACGCGAAAGCTGGGCTCAAGGCAACTGGGGGTGTTAAGAAGAAAAAGCATAGAACAAAGGCAAGGCCAAGTCAACAAAGGCTCTGGGAAGCCAAGGACAAGTCTCAAGATGTTTGCCTGAAATGCGGCAAGAAAGGTCACTGGAAGCGTGACTGCCGCATGAACAAGGGACATAAGGAGGACATACAGGCGGGCAAGGCACCGGCCTCAGGTATGTTTGTTATTGAGATAAATATGATACTTCTAGTCTTAATAAAAATTGGATTTTTGATTCTGGCTGTGGTTCTCATATTTGTACTGATGTGCAGGATCTGCATGATAGCAGGAGACTGGCTTCGGGGGAGGTAGATCTACGAGTTGGAAATGGAACTTCTGTTGCTGTTTTGGCCGTAGGCACTTATGTTTTGGAACTGCCCTCGGGGCATGTACTTGAACTAAATGACTGTTATTTTGTTCCTAGTTTAACTAAGAATATTATTTCTGTATCTTTGTTAACCCAGTATGGGTACACTTTTGTATTTAAAAACACTAGGTGTTATTTATATAAAAATGATGCAGAAATTTGCAGTGCCGATGCAAATAATGGTCTTTATATTTTGAATATAAACAAATCTCCAAAACGTAAAATAACAAACAAAATGCTCAAAATGAGTAATCCAAAGGAAGAAACTTATATGTGGCATTGTCGTCTGGGACACATCAACAAGACTCGCATATCCATACTTTCGAAGAGTGGGTACTTGGACGGATTTGATCCAAATTCATATGACGACTGCGAATCTTATTTATTAGGCAAAATGCCTAAATCACCTTTTAGTGGTAAAGGTGAACGAGCCACTGAACTGTTAGCCCTCGTTCATAGTGACGTTTGTGGGCCCATGTCTAGCCAGGCTAGAGGTGGATACCGATACTTCGTAATCTTTTCGGATGATGCATCGCGTTATGGTTATGTGTATCTAATGATGCACAAGTCGGAAACTTTTGAAAAATTCAAAGAGTTTCGACACGAAGTTGAAAAACAAACAGGCAAGAGTATTAAAACATTACGGTCGGACCGTGGGGGCGAATACTTAAGTAATGAGTTCCAAGATTACCTGAAAGAATATGGTATTCTTTCACAATGGACTCCTCTTGGAACACCACAATTAAATGGTGTGTCTGAACAGAGAAACTGTACCTTGCTTGACATGGTAAGGTCGATGATGAGTCGCACTGAGCTACCTATATCCTTCTGGGGACATGCATTAGAAAGTGCAATTCTTATTTTGAATAGGGTTCCGTCAAAGTCTTGTTGAACAGACTCCGTATGAGATATGGACAGGAAAGAAACCAGGTTTCTCATTCCTGAAGATTTGGGGTTGCTGGGCATACGTCAAACATTTGGAAAGTACCAAACTTGAACCCAAATCAGATAAATGCGGTATTTGTTGGATATCCTAGGGAAACCAAAGGATATTACTTCTATTACCCACAAGAGAACAAAGTATTTGTTGCTCTACATGCGGTTTTCCTTGAGAAGGAATTCCTAAATGCAGTGTTTAGTGTGGGAGGAAAGTAGAACTCGATGAAAATCGTAGTGATACTGTTCCTGGCAATGAATCGAGAACGGAACATGAACAGTCCATCCAGGATGAGACTGAACCACAATCTTCAATTACACAAGGACTACGTAGGTCGGAGATAGTCAGGGTAATACCTGAGAGGTATGGATTCCTGATCTCACCTCATGTAGATATTAATCTTATTGAGGATACTGAACCAGCTACGTATGAGGAAGCGATACAAGGTATCGAATCCACTTTATGGCAAGAGGCCATGAAGGCCGAAATGGATTCCATGTATACCAACCAAGTTTGGACACTGGTTGATGCACCAGAAGGCGTAAAGCCTATTGGATGCAAATGGGTCTTCAAGAAGAAGACAGACATGGATGGCAACGTACAAACGTACAAAGCTAGGCCTCGTACGAGGGGTATCGTCAACAACTTGGAGTTGATTATGACGAACTTTCTCACCACCGTTGCCATGATTAAATCCATTCGGATAATGCTTGCGATAGCTGCATATTACGATTACGAAATATGGCAGATGGACGTTAAAATCGCTTTCCTTAACGGAAACCTGTTGGAGGATGTTTATATGCAACAACCTGACGGTTTTATCGCACCAAGACTTGCAAAAAAGGTTTGTAAGTTAAATCGGTCCATTTATGGACTGAAGCAAGCATCGAGGTCATGGAACCAACGTTTTGATGAGGTCATAAAAGAATATGATTTCACTCAAAACGTAGATGATCCTTGTGTATATAAGAAGGTTAGTGGGAGTGCACTGACTTTTATTGTCCTTTATGTCGACGATGTATTGCTTATAGGCAATGACATTCCCATGTTAACGTCGGTGAAAGCTTGGCTTTCATTAAAATTCTCCATGAAAGATGTGGGAGAAGCAGCTTTTATGCTAGGAATAAAGATCTACCGGGATAGATCTAGAAGGCTACTTGGACTCTCCCAGAGTACATATATTGATAAAGTGTTGAAGAGATTCAACATGGATCAGTCCAAGAGGGGATTGTTGCCAACATCACATGGCGTCTATCTATCTAGGGAAATGTGTCCTAAAACACAAGATGAGAGAGACAACATGAGTCGAACTCCGTTCGCCTCGGCAGTCGGATCGATCATGTATGCCATGATATGTACACGACCTGATGTGTCCTATGCTTTGAGCATGTGCAGTCGATATCAGGCCGATCCAGGACAGGATCACTGGATGGCGGTTAAGAGTATCCTTAGGTATCTTAAAAGAAAATAAGGATGTTTTTTCTTAATCTATGGAGATGGAGAACTTGAGGTATCTGGGTATACCGATGCAAGTTTCCAAACCGACAGAGACGACTTCAAGTCGCAAACCGGGTACATATTTTGCTTGAATAACGGAGCAGTGAGCTGGAAATCTTCCAAGCAAGATACTGTTGCCGATTCAACAACTGAAGCGGAGTACATTGCAGCAGCTGAAGCAGCAAAAGAGGCAGTTTGGATCCGTAAATTTCTAATTGGATTAGGAGTAGTTCCGTTAGCAGCTGAGCCCGTTCCATTGTATTGTGACAATAGCGGGGCTATAGCACAGGCTAAGGAACCAAGGTCTCATCAACGATCCAAACATGTTCTTCGACGATTCCATCTGATTCGAGAGATCATACATCGTGGCGATGTGAAGATCGAAAAGATCGCATCAGAGGATAATATTGCAGATCCGCTGACGAAGGCTATTCCTCGGGAAAAGTTTGAGCGACATGTACATGGTTCAGGTATTAGATGCTTGAGTGACTGGCTATAGGCCAAGTGGGAGATTGTTAGACAGTAATGACCCATAGCGTCACTATTTTGTAAATGATATTGTATTATTGTACAAAATTAACTATGTAGTAATGAAATTGCCTTTTACCGTTTTGTAATTTATTTACTTTGATATATAAATGGTAAAAGTCCCTATGATTAGTTCCGGATTGTGATGATATGAGACGGTATCAATCCATAAAGGTTTAATCATTAAATATCCCTAGTCGTAGTATTATCGAGATTGGACATCGATAATGCGGAATAGACTAGTACTGCACTTGTGCATGTTGTGAGGGCACAACGGCATAGTTCTCATATATTTAAGTATTGGATACTTATGCAAGTGCGGTAGGAGGTTGTGTTTTACCGATGGTACGGAAAACAGCTTCGCTCTGGATAGACCCTGCGGAGTCCCATTGGTAGTATGTCTGCGTGTCTATGGGAGTCCGCTTCAGGGTAGGTGCATATGATCTTAACCTGAGACTTGCATCGCTAGTACTTACGACAATCGGTAAACTTTAGTTTTGGTGGTCCAGGGCTTTAACGGGTTCTGTGTACACCTCTTCTGGGTTTATCGAGAATCGTAGTGTATTGGGTGTGATGTCAAGATGGAAGTATCACTTCAGACATATGGAGATGATGATCGTGAGGGATACAGAACTAGTACTCTATAATGGTTGCAACCATCGGGATAATATGACTAGGTCAGGATTATCCGATTCAAAGAGACTGGTTGCTTGATGTCCGATATGTGTATCGTACGGGGCAGACACATCTCCAGCCCCAGGCCTTACATGTGATCATCCGATACTGGTTCGATATACACTATACTACGGTATACTACGCCTGTTATAGATCTTATATTCCAATAAGAATATTTCTAGAGAATTGGGTAGACATGGCGTTTTGCTAGAGGCTAACCTTGTCTTGTAAATCGGTAAAAACGTAGTACTTGGTACGTACGTGTTCGGATAGTTCGACAACCGGTTGAGCGACGCGCGAGGCAACAAAAAATTGATTTTATGCCCACTGGACTGCTCGGCAATGACTGTTTTTTCCCTCTCCAAGATTCGGCTTCATCTTCAAGAATCCAAGCTCCAAGCTTCGTCAAATGATTCCAAGCTCATGGGTGGACTTCCCTATCACCTTCGCATGACTTCGTAGTGTGCTAGCACTCCCGATTTTGCCACAAAATCGTGACTTTTGCTTCCCATTTTTCTCTTGGCTCTCAGCAGTGCGCTGCCAAACCAGAAGAAAAATCAGCCCCAAGGGCGTGAATGAGAGGGAGATAGATGGAAGAGAGAGATGAGTGTTAGTTGGTTTAAAATGTGTATCTAATACACAATATATATTTTCAAAAAATAAATAAAGGATTTACCAAATATTTGGCTTTCCAAAAGTCAAATAATCAAATCCAACAACCATTCCAACAACTACCATCAACTCACATCACTCAATCAATCAATTGTCACATCACTCAAAGTGACATGATTTGACGCTTGATGTGACTAGCGATTTGACGCTTGATTTGACTTGCGTGCTGCACTCGAATTCGAAATGCGAATGCGCTCGTAAACTATCCCGGTCTCGGGTTCGCTAATTCCAAACAAACGAATTTTCCGTTGCGACGTAATTAAATCATTTTGCCTAGCGAAGTCATTATTCACGTCGCTAACGAATTAATTCTAAATTAACTCGTTCGCCCAAATTAAAATCTAATTTTAATTCCGCGTCAAAATCCAATTACGTTTAATATATCGAATATATTAATTAATCGATTAATTCCAAATTAATCGTTATCTCTCTTTAAATGATATTTTATCCCAGATAAAATATCTCCGCAATTAATCCCAGATTAATTTTCTCTCTCATTTAATTAATCCCATATTAATAAAAGTGCGAGTCATACGTCATCGGTGAATCTTCGGGAAGCGACCCATGAGATCCCCGGATATGTTGGCAGTAAATTCGGTCGTCGGACTATCCGAACACGTAAGTACCTAGTACTACGTTTATACCGATTTACAAGACAAGGTTGGCTTCTAGCAAAGCGCCATGCCTACCCAATTCTCCAGAAATATCCTTACAGGAATAAAGATCTATATCAGGCGTAGTATACGTATTATTGCGTATTTCGATCCAGCATCGGATGATCACATGCAAGGCCTGGGGCTGGTGCAGTGTCTGCCCCGTACGAAGCATATATCTGATTACGAGCAACTAGTCTCTCTATTATCGGATAATCATGACCAAGTCATATTATCCCAACGGTTGCAACCTTTTTAGAGAACCAGTTATGTATCCCTACGCGATCATCAACTCCATATGACTAGAGTGACACTTCCATCTTGACATCACACCCAACATACTATGATTCTCAATATACCCAGAAGAGGCGTACACAGAAACCGGTTAAAGCCCTGGATGACCAAAACCAAAGTATATTGATTGTCGCAAGTATTAGCGGTGCAAGTCTCAGGTTAAGACCAAATACATCTACCCTGATATCGGACTTCCATAGACACATAGTCATACTACCAATGGAATTCCGAGGGGTCTATCCAGAGCGAAGCTGTTTCCCGTACCATCGGTAAATACAACCTCATATTACACTTGCATGAGTATCCTATACCCAAATATATGAGAACTATGCCTTTTGTGCCCTCACAACGCGCACAAGTGTAATACTAGTCTTTTACGTATTTATCGATGTCCAATCTCGATAATACTCTGACTATGGATATTTAATGATTTATCCTTCGTGGATTGATATTGTCTCATATCATTCTCAATCCAGGAACAAATCATAAGGACCTCCTATCATTTATATATCTTGGTGATCTAATACAAATGATAAGAGTGCAATCTCCTTTGTCACATAGTTAATTTGTACAGCAACACCATGATCTGTACAAATAGTGACGCTATGGGTCATAATTGTCCAACACCAGATCCCAGGACTAGGGGCAATCCACACCACCATTGTAGTTCTCGGCATCAACTCACCAACTCGATACCGAGAACTAAATGATAGACGTTGATGGTGATTTTCGGACCCGAGAAGATTCGAAATATGAAGAATGATATTAAAAGGATTTCACTTACCAAGATAAGAGCCTATGCCTAGAGACGTCTAACCCGACCAGTCGATCAGATTCGATTACATATGAAGACTGACCCGAGGATTCTGGTTTTGGTTTTGTAACACTGAGAACATGACTCGGGGAGAACCAGTCGAGGCACAGTCACATACACTCGAGGGAGGTGATCACTAGAAGATACAAGTCAAATGTCCTCGATCGACCCCATAAGCTTTCAAACACTTATCAAGAATGTTCAGAAATTGAAAAAGAAAAGTGAGGGAAGTGAAGACATCTCTGCCGACCCAACTTGGTAGCAGATGCGAGGAAGGACGTCACTTGACTTGATGTACCGATCCGAGGATGTAGGTCGGAGTTGCATCATTATGCTCTTAGACGGATGATGTAAGCCATAAATAGAAGTTTGAGCATCCCAAACGCTAATGAGATAGAAGTACGCCAACGGCTGATGGGAAAAAGTAGAGCTTCAGGCTTATCCACTTATACACACAACCGCGTATGAGTGGTTGGAATCCAGGCTGGCAAATGGGTCAAGCGTGTAGCAGTTACCAAAAGAGGGTGATTTAATGAGGTTCAGAGGGCAGAGATTAGTTGTGTCAGGCGGCGAAACTATAATTTACAGGGTGGCTAGAAAGGAGAGCCTACACAATGATAACTTGGTAACGTGGTTGACGTCACGAGTTGGAAAAATAATGAGTTTAGACGCACTATATTAAGGGGTTGAGAACTCATTGTAAGGGGTTGTTTATTTTGATTTTGAACATTCTTATAACTTGTAAAAGAGAGAAAAAATCCTTAAGCGAGAGAGAAAAAATAGGCCGGTTTGACCCGAGCTCCTAATAAAATATTGTACTTTTATTGCATTTGTGGGCGTAGGTTGGATCCATTCAGTTGAACCACGCTAAATCATTTGTTCTTATCTGTGAGTTTTCTTGTTTGTCTGCCAAGTTTGCTTTAGTTCTCAACAAACCAAAAAAATCACTACTTGGAGAGGTTTTATTCGAGGAATCGATTTTTCCAAATCGTCCCTGAAACGAAAAACAATTGTTAACAGATTCCTTCTCGGCACTGCCACTGACCATTATAATGGATGTGAAATTATAAATTCCAATTAGTGTGTCTAGTTCATAAAACGAACCAAGTCAAGACAAATCAATGCAAAAACTTATAATTATCTTTGAAATTATTTGGTTTTGAAATCTCATGCGGCACCAATAACAACCAAAGACTCTCAAATCTATCATCTTAAAATTTATAGTTACCCAATGAGTTTCAAAGTTGTTCTCATTTCTTATCCCGTATCCGAATTAATGGGAACACTTGAGGGAATAAAAAATCACCACTCAATCAGCATGAATGGTTTAATTCAACACTAACCCACAAGCAGTATAACAAATGCAACCGTAACAACCATCATTTCGTAGAACATGATGTTGTGTGAGAACGGACAAACCCGAGCGCAGCGGAAACCCGCCCGAGATCAAATCGCGAGCGAAAAAAAAAATATTTTATTTTTTATTTTTTATTTTCGGTAGTCCTTAAAAATTAGTGGTTTAAAATTTTTATTACAAACTTAAAATTTCCAATGCATTAAAACATTTTCATTGTATTAAAAATTACCATAAGTCCATTAAAAATTTCAACACACATTTAATCAATTTATCAACTATTGACAAATTAAAACTAAGCATCCTAATTATTTCCAACACTTGAAAATAATCCAAACATACTAAAATTAATTTTCCAACATTTGAAAAATTAATTCAAGCATACAATATAATTTTCCAACTCTTGGAAAAATTAATCCAAGCATTCAAATTAACATATCAACTATATACTAATTTTCAACACTTATATGCTTCTAATTCCTCACATACATGCTATCAATTTATCCAACACTTCCATAACAATTTTCTCAACTAAAATAATCAAAAATTGAACAAATAAATTCACAAATTAAATGTACCAACAAGCTTTGTCAATTGATCCTTCCTTCAAGCTTTTCCAAATTTTCCAAGCTTTAAGCTTTCTCCAAAACTCTTCTTCCTCCACCAAATTAAGCAACTCAAGGAACAAATCTTGGTGATCAAAATGTGGTTTGATCACTCAAGAGTAGCAACCAACTTTTCCCAAATTTTAACTCTTAAAACCCTAAGAAAATCAAGCATCAAGAACACTAATTAACCCTTAACATTTAAGGATTAATTCCATGTTATTGATAAGATTTTGGGTAGTGATTTGGTGAGAATAATGGCTTGATTTTGGAAAGCAAAATTAATTCTTTTCTCTTGTTCTTTCGGCCGGCAGAGAGCAAAAGCAATTCATTTGTGATGTTTTTGTTTCGGCAGAGAGAGAGAAGAAAAAGAAAAGCATAAAGCCTTTTGTTGTTCTCATTTTCTTTTTATTGGTCAACGGCAGTAGCCTTGTAAAATGAGCAAAAGTTTTTGCTTTTAATAAATTAAAATAATCAAAAACAAATCAAACCATTTACCTTTAATTAAACCATGGTTTAAGGAATCTTTTTCCTACACCACAAATTTCAAAAAATTAACTCAACCAAGTTAAATTAATTAATCTCACCAACTTTATAACTTAGTTGCAATTGAATGAATTAGTTACTTTAACCAAAAAAAAATTCAATAGCTTTAACTTAGTTACTTTAATTAATTAAAACCTTTATTTATATAAAGTAAGTAATTAATTTTGTATATTAATTTAACTATTAAATTAATTCACAAATTTAATTACTAATTTAATGTAAATCAAATTTACATTTATCATACAATAAACTTATATCAACTCTTGATAAAATTAATTAATTCAATTCATCTCACGAATAATCGGATTAAACAATTTAATCCTAATTACCCAAATAATACTTTGTCAACATTTGACGAGAGGTCGCCCTAGTGCTCAACGAGTAAACTCAATATAATGGAACTCTCTAGGCTCACGTTCAGTTGTTACGTATATATATACATATATATCTCATATATTTGTATACATATTTCATGAAGGCCTGTCCACCTACAAATCATGACAAAACAACCGACACGTCGAACCATACAAGTCGAGGTTAAAAACGCTAATGTATAATCCTTTCGTCATTTCTGTTTCCAATTGAGTAAGGTTATAGTTATACTGTCAAAACCTTATCTACTCAATATATGAAATTTTTTATTCTTATATTCCATTAATAAATAATATAGCAAAACTCTTTTTGAATATTATTTATAATGTCAAAGAAACAATTTCTTCAACGAACTTTCGGCCAAAAGATTTCCGGAATATATTCTAAAAATTTCTGGAAACATAATCCAACCATATGGACTGACGAATCCTCATATTAACACACACCGATCTTCGTGAGCATCGGTCTATACCTAACAGTCATCCAGAGGCCAGACCATGAAAGTCTCTGACATGCATGGTATCAGGCACAGAGGATCACTCACAAGACCACCGTGGTGTCTCAAGTCAAAGGACCACAATAACTACTCAACTCGAAAAGATAACTATTTACAGGAATATCTATTAGTCATCTTTTATGAGTTAATTCAATATTCATTCAACTAATGAATATCTGCATTTCTATACGAACTTCCGCTAAGCTCACAGTCTGTTGAGACAAACCATATGTCCATTACATATATAGACAATGCACTAGTCTTACCAATATAATGACCGACCCATGTCAATATATCTAGACTAGAAATAATTTATATTCGAGAGAATGCGTGATATTTCTCAACACCATTTGCAACTCTTGCAACTATATCACCATATGTAGTAACTCTCTCGGGTCTTTACTAAATTTATATAAGGTTCCGAGTGTAACTCGAAATCTCTAACTCTTAGAGTAATCTAACAATTAGATTTACATTATATAAATAAAGTAAGAGTTTTACCATATTAAAAATAAATAACCATGAAGAAATAGATATTATATTACATAAATATCAAATATTCATACAAAAAGTTAATGGTGCTCGATCACCATTTCCAACACACGAATCCCGCAATTATTGCTAAAATTACAATAACAAGTGCGCCCAATCTGGTTTTATCTCATCAATCAACATAATTCATTCATTTATTTAATGTACCCACAATCATATTATTTAGAGTTTAACGAAAACTAAACAAAAACCAAAAAAATAAGGAAGAAAATATAAAATATTTGAGAAAAAAATCACTTTTGGCAAGTCGTGACTGTGAAAGTGAGCTGAGAAAGAGGGCTGATGTGGATCAATACAAGAAGAGGAGCAGTCAAGCAGAGGGCTGATTCGGCGGCGATCTATGATTCAACTAGTTGAGAAACGTTGAGCAGAGGGGCTGATTTCAGATTTCTTTCTTATTTTTGCTCGTGGAAAGAGTGCAGAAGAATAATTGAAAAAAAAGGTTAAATAGAGACCGCCACAAGAGTTGATATTTTATAAATAAAATAATCATATATAATTTAACACATGATAAAAATAATAGGAATTTTTCTTTACTGTACAGTATACCTGAGAAAGTGCATGATTTTGACTTTTTTGGTCACAATTTGGAAAAAAAATTTAATATGAAAGTTGTAAATCTATGTCTATGTTTTCCAACCAAATAAATATCACAAAAATCAGATATCGGAAGCAAACGTAACGGTCAAATTACCAAAGGTTTCCTATGACTCAGTTAGGCAACAAAGAAGGTGCTAACACATGATTATATGAATAACAACATGTCTTGCATGATTAATTATTATATTGGACATGTCATGACAGATCGGGGTGTTACATCCATCCAGTCAAGTTCAATTACATTGTATAGTCCGAATCAAGTTAAGTAAGAACAAGTATGAGTCGTTTGTAAATAGAATAGAAAAGTATCTTAAGACAAGTGAGTGAATATTAAAACTTATGTTATATGTAACACCCCGCCAGAGGCAGGATACTACCGGCAGGAGACATGATTGACCCATCTCTATAAGCCTCGAGTATGACTTCCAAAGCTGAAATGGTTGACCCATCTGGTAGCCAACTTGTAAAACTAACAAACTGATTTGGTGTGAGTTATAAAAACTCAGTAAGTGACCATGTTAGTATAACAACCAACAAGTCAAACATAAACCACGAACAAACAAGTCAAAATATCAGCAGTTTGTCAGACTTACTAAATTTTTTTTTTTTTTTTTTTTGCAATTACATATTTATTACTTTTTATTATCTTTTATACTTAACCCATGTCAAATTTTCATATTGACATATCTACATATGTGCCAATCTAATAACTAACATCCAAAGCTTGCAAACAAAACACGAATACCATATATTATATCATTTAATATCAAATCCACTTCAATCACGTGAAACATGAAGTCATGCATCTATACTTTTATCACAAATATTCACCTTTGGAATACCATCAAATCGACAAATCAATCAAACTTTCTCCTATTCGATTACAAACTTTCTTCTATACCAAAACAAACTTTCTTTAACTTTCTTTAATCACGATAACCTTACAATAGCTCGACATTAGGGATTCAAATGCATTTACACACACCATAGCACATTTATCTTATATACATGCAAACACAATTTCATAATTCTTACACGTACATGTAGGAAACGACTTTCCTTCGCGCGGCGGAAGTAGCTTGTGGTGGCACTGGGTCCGGTATGGATCTTTAAAATTTTATTTGCCTTCTCCCTTTGTTGTAGTAGCCAATATCAATCCTTTGTTGTCCAACATTTGGATCAACCACTCGATCTTCCGAACTATGACTCGAAACCAACAAACCGAAGTGTGGGTTTCACTCACAAAGATTAAACTCTAAACGATTTAGAGAATCAATATATCACAATTGGTGTTTGGCTTTTTAGAATTTCAAACACTCTCACAACACTTGTAAATGTTTAAACTCTCTCTATTTTCTCTCAAATTCTTTCTCACAACACTTATGTGAATGAATGCAAAATGTTAACCTTAAGAAGTGAGAGAAATGGTAGAGTTTATTTTCTCTTACACAAGCCAACTAACCTTGTCATTAAGCATCTAATGCTTTCTTGCAATGGCCAACACAAAAATGTGAATGTCATACCAATGCATAAGAAATGTTAAACTAAAGACAAGGACTTTGTCATTAAGCATCTAATGTTTTCTTTCAATGACAAACACATAAATGTGGAGGCCATACCAAAGCATAAAATGCATAAGCTAATGACAAATATATTAGGTGTATACAAGCCACCTAATAGACATAATTGATTGGATGACATGTTATGCCATATGGCTTTGTCTCCAATGGTAAATAAAAATCAATATCTTAATAATGATTTATTTACACCTAAAATCCCTTTTCCAAGTTCATTTTAAGTTTACCAAATCAATCGTATTAATGGCCAGTTAACAAGAAGCATTAAGCTTAAGGCTCAATAAATAAACTTTTATATAACCAAAGACACAAAATAACCCCTTATAAACCGGTGATATTGGAATTCATCACAACCCCAGATAAGGTATTTAGTTACAACACATATATAAGACTAGTAAAAATATAAATAAAGTAAATGACATAAATTAAAGCTTGGAAATTAAAAAGATAAAATAAATAATAAATAAAATGCTGGGGGTTAGAGGATCCACTTTTATTACTTCTATTTTAGATATCTCATTTATTATAATATATAAACTTTGCATGACATTACCAACTGACCATATAGGTGGTATCCTGATTAAGTCAGATTTATGATTAATTCCAACCGACCATAATGGCGGTATCCAATTTAGTCAGGTTAAAATCAATTTAATTAAGTCCAACCGACCATAAAGGCTGTATCTCATTAAGTCAGGTTTTAAAATAGTTTATATATTATAATTATGGGAGATTAATCTAAATATTAGAAATAAAAGCTTAACCTTTCACCCCAGCAGAGAGGAGTTACCTCCTCATACTGAAAAGTAAAAATAAAGACTGAAAAGTAAAATAAAGAAAGTACTATTGCGTAAAATAAATAATTAAATATAGAAAGCTGTAAATAAACAAACAAGATACAATCTTCTTAGTATTCTTAAGAGAATGTATGAAGAAAATCTTCTGAATTTCGCTTCAATTTATAGGCATCCAAAACGACCCACGTCGCGACGCCAAACATCTGCGCGTCGCGACACTCAGTACAGTGAATGTCGACAGCCAAATAACGTTTTAGCGTCACGACGCATGAAGGGTTCTGCGTCGCGATACATTGAGTTGTAAATGTGTTCTGATGAGATCTTGACACGTGTCCACGAAATCGCCGAGCGTCGCGACACATAGGTGCTTTGCTTCGCGACGTGTAGGTGCTTTGCATTCCAACACGTATAGAGTAAATGTCGATAGGCTGCATAATTGAGATGCGTCGTGACGCAGAGGGGTGTGCGCGTCGCGATGCGTGAACAATGAAATTATAATTTTTCCCTTTTTGATCCGATTTTCACCGTTTAAGCCCTGATTTGATTCCAGAGAGTCCTGTTATTTTATTTATCTACAAAATAACATAAAAGACATCAAAATATTCACAATACCCGAGAAACTATATAAAATATTAAGTAAAAAGGACGATAAATATTGATATATTTACCGCTTATCACACCCCCAAACCTAACATTTTGCTAGTCCTCGAGCAAAACAACAAAATGAAATACAATAAACAACTTTAAAATAAAATTAAACTAAGCCACTTTCGTAGGGATCACGATTGCATTTAGCGTATGCAATAAGCCTTTAAACCCCTAGTTGTCCCTAGTGGACGCGTTGTAGTCTCGTGAGGGCTTACATTGACGATACCCACAAACGTCAAATGCACACAAAAGCAAAAAGACAAAAGAAAATAGAATAAATAAGTTAGTGACTAAACAAGTGAAACTTCTTATCAAAGTTAGTAGTTGTTTTCTTTCTTTCTAAATTACCAAATAAATAAATTCTCCTATTATTTTTACCATTCTCCATATACACAACCAACAAGGTATTAATCAGCTCATTGTACCCACAATATTCATAAGTGTAGTTGAAAATAGAGTAATATTTTTGTCCTAAAGTTATGTCAGAATTCACCCCTTTTTAGCAATGAAACTTTTTCTGATATTTTTTTTTATTTACAACATCTTCAATCCATGTAGCGAGGTTTGGGCCAGTGACTCCCAAGACAGTTGGCTTTAGGGCACTAGGTGTTAAAACACCCATACGGACTTAATTACTCGGATTTCAGATTTTTTTTTATAACATCTTCAATCCATGTAGCGAGCTTTGTGCCAGTGACTCCCAAGCCAGTTGTCTTTAGGGCACTAGGTGTTAAAACACCCCTACGGACTTAATTACTCGGATCTCGAATTTTTTTTTTGGTTTTTTGTTTTAATTCCATCGTTATTTTAGATGCTTCCTCCAATTAAACTAGAGTACTGAATATTACAAACTTTTCACTTATAACTCATGACTGTATGTTACCATGTATGTTGATAATACCTGTCAACTAAGCATATTAAGATCCAATTTAGTCAATATTATGAAGAATTCACAAATTAAATAATTCAAAAGGAAATAAACAAAAATTAACTTGTTACGAAATAGGTTGAGATACGTCTCAAGAGTGGAAATTCATTACTCAGCTATCTCACACCAATTTCACCTAATTAGTCAAGTTAAAAACACAAACAAAATATTTTTTTATATTTTTTAAATTTTTTTTTGAATTTTTTAAAAAGTTTTACTAAAATTTAAATAAAAACAACACAATGAAAAATAAAAACAAGATACTAGTCAACTATTCCCCTCCCCAAACCTAATTGAGTCATTGTCCCCAATATCTAAAAAAAGTAGAAGAAGAGTTTAGAAAACAATAACTGGTTAGCTGAAATTCTACATCTAGAAAAAAAAAATTAAAGGTTAAGATCCATATTTATCTGACGCTTCTTACGACGATCATTATCGGACCAGTTTATCTTGGAAATGATATGGTCAATTTGTGGTTCAAAGGCTAAGAGTTGGTCAACTAAATCATGGGCAGTTCTGGCAGTGAAGAGGATATATTTTACAGGTTTTGAGACGAACCCATTTCTCCTGGCATCATCAAGAAACACACAAAGAAACTCATAAAATCCATCAGCATTATACAGTCCAATTGGTTTCTGGTGTATGTTTAAATTCGCCCAAGATAGCACTGTAAAAATTTCCTCCATCGTACCCAAGCCTCCTGGCAAAGCAATAAATGCATCAGCATGATAAATAATTTCAACCAGTCATTCAGACATACCTGGCACGATAATTTCCTCTTCGTTTGATGGTCTTATAAGATTCGCCTTTGCCAAAGGTTTTGGGATGATTCACAGAACTTGACTTCCTCCTTCATGTACGGCCCTTGAAACGTACCCCATTAGTCCAAGATTGCCACTGCCATTGCCATATACTAAGTGCATATTCCTTTCAGCTATGACTCTACCCAATTCATGTGCTGCCTTAACAAACTCTGGCTTAGAGCAAACACTGTTGGTTTAATTCTAGGTCCCAGATCAACAAACATGCATAAAAACTAGTTGAATACACAAAGGAGTAAGGCGGAATTCATACTCACATTGATGGGTTTGATGCTAGGAAGAACAAGTTGCATTTTTGCTCCTCCATGAAGCTCGGCAATGGCTTCTTGATGAAGTGGACTGCACGATTTTGAGCCTTCTTCCTCCTTGTTCATTCGGCCATTGATGAACCACCATTGAAGCTCCAAGCTTCAAGCTCCAAAAACCAAATCCAAGCTCACAAATTCATTTCCCTATCACCATAATATAACCCTAGGTGTGTGCTAGCACTACTCATCTTCATTGCTTCTCATTTGCTCGGTCAAACCAGAACAAAAACAAGAAGAAATCGGCTTGAAGCCGTGAGAGGGAGAAGATGAAAAGAGAGGGAAAATGGTTTCACCTTGAAACCGTAAATTAGAGAGAGAATGCGTTTTCTTGCATGTTAGAGAGAGAAAAAACCTTTTTTCATTTTCTTATATATTTATTTCATTTACCAAGTAAATAAATAAATAATATATGTATTACTTTAATACAAAAGTTAAGTAGAAAAAGCAAAAAGCAAAACTCCTTTCACCTTTTACTATTCACATCAAGTCACTTTTAAAAAATGACAACATGTCATGTCACATCACATCACTCAAAGTGACAAGTGATTTGACAATTGATGCGACTAGCGATTTGACGCTTGATGTGACTTGCGTGCTGCGTTCGAATTCGAAATGCGAATGCGCTCGCAATCACTCTCGGGCTCGGGTTCGCTAATTCCAAATTAACGAATTTTCCGTCGCGTCGTAATTAAATGATTACGCCTAGCGAAATCACTATTCACGTCGCTAACGAATTAATTCTAAATTAATTCGTTCGCCCGAATTAAAATCTAATTTTAATTCCGCGTCGAAATCCAATTTCTTATAATATATCGAATATATTATTATATCGATTAATTCCAAATTAATCGTTCTCTCTCTTTAATTAATATTTATTCCAGATAAAATATCTCCGCAATTAATCCCAGATTAATTTTCTCTCTCTAGAAATTAATCTTCTCTCTTTACTAATTAATCCCAGATTAATCATAGTGCGAGTTATACGTCATCGTGAATCTTCAGGAAGCGACCCATGAGATCTCCGGATATGTTGGCAGTAAATACGGTTGTCGAATTATCCGAACACGTAAGTACCTCGTACTACGTTCATACCGATTTACAAGACAAGGTTGGCTTCTAGCAAAGCGCCATGCCTAACTAATTCTCCAGAAATATTCTTACAGGAATATAAGATCTGTATCAAGCGTAGTATACCGTAGTATTGTGTATATCGGCCCAGTATCGATAGTCACGTGCTAGGGCTGGGGCTGGATAAGTGTCTGCCCCGTCCGAAGCACATGTCGGATGTCTGGTAACTAGTCTCTGTAATCAGATATTCATGACATGGTCATAATATCATGATTGGATGCGCATCACTCAAGAGCACTAGTATCGTATCCTGCGTGACATCATCTCCACTATAACTGAAGTGATACTTCCGTCTTGACATCACACCCAATACACTACGACTCTCTGATAAACCTAGAAGTGGTGTACGCAGAACCGGTTAAAGCCATGTACCACCAAGACGAAAGTCTATCGATTATCGTAAGTATTAGCGATGTAAGTCTCAGGTTAAGACCATACACACCTACCCTGATTTCGGCCTTGTTGGATAATATGACCCATAGCGTCACTATTTGCACAGATCATTGTGTTGTTGTAGCAAATTAACTATGTAACAAGGAAATTGCACTCTCGTCATTTTGTGATTAGATCACCTTAGATATATAAATGAAGAGAGGTCCCTATGATTAGTTCCTGGATTGAGATGATATGAGACAGTATCAGTCCACGAAGGATTAATCATTAAATATCCCTAGCCGTAGTATTATCGAGACTGGACATCGATAATGCGGAATAGGCTAGTATTGCACTTGTGCGCGTTGTGAGGGCACAACGACATAGTTCTCATATATATAAGTATTGGATACTTGTGCAAGTGCGATAGGAGGTCGTGTTTCACCGATGGTACGGGAAACAGCTTCGCTCTGGATAGACCCTTCGGAATCCCATTGGTATTATGACTAGGTGTCTATGGGAGGCCGAAATCAAGGTAGGTGTGTATAGTCTTAACCTGAGACTTACATCGCTAATACTTACGACAATCGGTAAGCTTTGGTTTTGGTGGTTGGGGATCTTAACTGGTTCTGTGTTCACCTCTTCTGGGTTTATCAGGAATCGTAGTGTATTGGATGTGATGTCAAGACGGAAGTGTCACTCCAGTCATAGTGGAGATGATGTCACGCAGGATACGGTACTAGTGCTCTTGAGTGTTGCGCAACCAATCGGGATATTGTGACCAGGTCATGTATATCCGATTATAGAGACTATGTTACCAGACATCCGACATGTGCTTCGGACGGGGCAGACACTTATCCAGCCCCAGCCCTAACACGTGACTATCCGATACTGGGCCAATATACACAATACTACGGTATACTACGCTTGATACAGATCTATATATTCCTGTAAGAATATTTCTGGAGAATTGGGTAGGCATGGCGCTTTGCCAGAAGCCAACCTTGTCTTGTAAATCGATATAAACGTAGTACGAGGTACTTACGTGTTCGGACAGTCCGACGATCGTATTTACTGCCAACATATCCGGAGATCTCATGGGTCGCTTCCTGAAGATTCACCGATGATGTATGACTCGCACTTTGATTAATCTGGGATTAATTAGAAGAGAGAGATAGAATTAATATGGGATTAATTCGATGAGAGAGAAAATTAATCTAGGATTATTTGCGGAAATATTTTATCTGGGATAAAATATTAATTAAAGAGAGAGAACGATTAATTTGGAATTAATCGATAAAATATATATTTGATATATTATTAGAAATTGGATTTTGACGCGGAATTAAAATTAGATTTTAATTCGGGCGAACGAATTAATTTAGAATTAATTCGTTAGCGACGTGAATAGTGATTTCGCTGGTCGTAACCATTTAATTACGACGCGACGGAAAATTCGTTAATTTGGAATTAGCGAACCCGAGAGTGATTGCGAGCGCATTCGCATTTTGAATTCGAGCGCGGCACGCGAGTCACATCAAGCGTCAAATCGTTAGTCGCGTCAATTGTCAAATCAATTGTCACTTTGAGTGATGTGACTTGACAACATGTCACTTTTAATAAAGTGATGTGATGTGACTTAAAGTAAAAGTTTGAAATGATGAAAGCCTTTTGCTTTTTGACTTTTGTACTTGGTAATGAAAAGGCTTTTTGTATTTGATTTTATTTTGGGAAATAAATATAAATATAAGTAAAAAACCATTTGCCTTCTCTCTATGATCATTCACAGGGTTTCACGTGAAAATGGCTCTCCCTCCCTTTTCTTCCTCTCTACTTCTACTTCACGGTTTTGGAAACCGTCTTCTTCCTCTCCTTGTTCTGTTTCCTTCCTGCCGAGCAAAGTGAGAAGTAAGATAACGATTTTTGTGGCAAAAATCAAGTGCTAGCACACCTTGGAGTGATACATAGGTGATAGGAATGAGTCTTTGAGCTTGGAAAGCTTGAAGCTTGGAGCTTCAATGGAGTCCATGCATGGCCGAAAATGGTGGAGTCCAAACTAGTCCAAACCGTGCAGCCCACTGTCAAGGAAGCTACTGTCGAGCTCAATGGAGGATGAAACGCAGCTTGTGTTCATTCTTCATCAAAACCGAAATTCAATGTGAGTATATTCCGCACCTCCTTTGATGTGTTCATATGCGGTTTTTTCATGCATGATTTGTTATCTTGGGACTTGATTTAACTCAACAATGGTATCAGAGCTTTTGATGCATGAAAACCGAATTAGGGTTCTTGAGCAAATTTGGGGCTTTTTGATTTTAGCTTGATTCTGACAAATTGATTCTTTAAGAATGCTTATATTTGATTGAATTTGAGTTATATGTAATCATTTTGATGAAAAATTAATTGGATTGATTTTCCCCAATTTGCTTAATGTTGGCCAAAACTTTAAATTGGGCAAAAATCCGATTTTGACTTGTTTTGGTTAAATTGATTGTTTAAGCATGCTTGGATGATGTTTTAATTGAGATTGTTGCATGATCAATTTCAAGAAATTTGGTTGGATCCAATTTTCCCCAAATTGAAGGCTTGGCCGAAAATTGCATAACCCTAATGTCTTGGTAATTTTGTTTTGTTTGATCATTGGATGACTTAAAACAATTGGGTAATGTTGTATTGAAGTTTAATTGGATTGAATTTTGATTTGGAACATTTTTGCCCAAAATTAGTGGGTTGGCCGAAAATCAAAGGCATGAAATTCATGGTGATTTTGTTGTTTGATTCATGGGATGAGTTAAACTGATTGGGGAAATGATGATTGTGGATTCAATTGGATTGAAACCGAATCGAATTGAAAAACCCTAATTGCCGAGACTTGAAAGCATGTTAATTGGGATTGATTTTAATTGAATTGTGTTGGACACTATTTGGTTGTTAAAGTGCATGATTAGTTAGGCTAATTGATGTTTTAGAAATGTTAATTGGTAATTGATTGTGTATTACACTTAGGTTAATTAATTGTGAAATTTGGAATTTTATAAGTTAATTAATTTGGGCTTGATTTTGAAATGTGGGCTTGTTAGGTTGTAATTGGGCTTTTGGGCTTTGTTGTAACAAATTGGGTTTAGGCAAAATGGTTGGATCCAATTAGGCCCAAAACCGAATCCAAAAGGTCCAATTATGACTTAATGGACCTTAATTATTTAATTGGCCTAATGGCCAAAATTAATTTAAAGGCTTATGGGGTAACTCCCGGATTGGATTTTTAGTTGTTCGGTTTGACCCGAGTTGACCAAAGTCCACGCCTTAGAAATTAATTAAAAGCCCATTGGACTTTAATTAAATAAACATTAGATGTTAATCGGGCTTTGAGACCCGTTGCGATTAAATTTGGAATTTAAGTCGTAAAGGTTCGTTAATAAAAGTGTAATATTTAATTTAGAATTAAATAATGAATTAGTATTAAATGCGTATTAAATTGGATTTAATTATGTAATTTAATTTAATTCGTAGGAATCGTACTTTGAGTACGTGTTCGCAATACGAGTTTGACTCGAACAAATCAAATCTTTGTTTGAACATTGATGATCACTAATAATCAAGATTAATTAATTTGATTGATTGATTGATAACATGCTTGTATGAATACATGGTTGTGATGTTTGAATAATGCATATCGGATGGATATTAGCCGGGTGGGGCGATTTTGGAAATTGTAATAAATTTGATTTATTAAATGGACCTGCGTGTCCAGCCTTATCTCCTATTTCTTTGTATTCACTTCTCACCTATTCCCCTCCATGTAAAAGAGGTTTTCTTTAGAAGTGTAGTGTAACGGGTAGAAGTAGTACAAGTGCTAGCTTGAGTGAGAAAGGGAGAGATTTGATCTAGGATCATGTGTTAAGTATCCATCCGCATATCATTATTATTTTTATTTCATACTCGCTTTATTATGTATTTAGAATGCATGTTTAAGGGTGTATGATGATGAGACCTAACAAAGATAATTAAATGGTAGCCAATTTGCACGCGAAAATCCCTCAATCTATATTAAGCAAATATCCTTCCATTGAATGATTCTTGTTCAAGATCCGAAGTTGGCATGGTTTGTTTTTGACCAAAGTCAAGACTTTGTCAATCAAGGATGTACTTGAATCATGAGAGTTTGTTTGGCATATCGGTGTCTTGTCCAAATCGTGATTTTTATTGGCCAAAGTCAAGGTCACTTTTTGTCCAATGACATTGATTACGAAACTTTCCTCGTCAATGGGTCCCCGCTTAACTGGAATCATTAGGTTTGTTTTTTGGCCAAAGCCAAGGCCTAGATGATTCGGAGGATATGGTTAGGAAAATGTATTGGATACATTGACATTATACATATGTTTCGGACTTGGATGTCCACCTAACCGGATCTAGGAATTGGATGAGATCCAATTGATATGTGAGATCTACCTAGTTAAATAGCATACAGCTTTTTATTGGCCAAAGTCAGGGTTTGTGTGTTATTTAATAGGATCCTAGCCCACTAGGAACGCGGTTTCCCGAGTACTCCACAGAGGGTTAGAGACTCGACGAAAAATAGTGGGAGGCAAGTATTGAATTTGCAACATTCGTTCAATTACTCGCTAAACACGCTCATTTAATTATTTCGTCGTTATATTAAATGTTAGTTAGACTAATATTT
This sequence comes from Zanthoxylum bungeanum, assembly GCA_019454045.1. Lineage (NCBI taxonomy): Eukaryota > Viridiplantae > Streptophyta > Magnoliopsida > Sapindales > Rutaceae > Zanthoxylum > Zanthoxylum bungeanum. The sequence continues at coordinate 23,166 of SKCR01030807.1, forward strand.
AAATTGTTGTTTTAATAAACAGTTGGACTGTATTATACTTGATTATATATATTGGATTATATTAATCAATATATTTGAATTAATTAATTTCAGTTTACAGTTGATTTTATAATTGGATTATAGTAATCAATGTAATTGAGGTTAATTAATTTGGATATATTTGATTATATAGTTGGACTATTATAATCATTATAATATATATAGTACCACTAATCGTTGATTAAATAGTTGGACTATTGTAATCAAGATAAAATTGAAAAGTTGGATATTTAAAATATAATCTGGGATTAAAAATTTTAAATGATTTAATTTTCAAATTGGGAATAAATAATAGGTTACTTTATTTGATAAAATAACTTATTATGACTAAGCCCATTATTAAGCAAATAGTAGAGCATAAAGTCTTTGGAAGATTTATGTGATGATGACTTTAGTGCTTAATTAATATACTTATAATAAATCTATCTTAAGATTTAAATATTAAATTGCAATTAATAATTCTTGGAGAATAATTGACTATTATAGTGGAGAAAAGTCAAGTTTGCAATGTGGGCATGTAGCACAAGGTGCACATCGTTTCAATATTCCGAAACCCAAGGCTTGGCCAAGGTTTGTGAAATATTGAAAAGGATAATTGACATATCCCAAAGTGACTACCATTTGGATATGGAAGACACGAAGGAATTAAAGATAGGGCGAGGCTCTAACTTTAGAATATTTGTCAAAGTTATGTTCACAACTAGTATTAAAAGTGAATTTTAAATACTTAGTGTGGTACATAATACACATATGTATTGACGTTCAGAATCCGCTGTGAGCTGGACACTGGCTTCAAGCCGAGATTTCTCTGCGAATTGGAAACGGGACGAAAGTCGCTGTTTCGACCGTAGATACCTAAGTTTAGGAACTACCCTTTGGGTATGTACTTAAATTAGGAAATGTTATAATAACTAGTTTAACTAGAGACATTATCTCTATATCAGGGTTTAATCTGATACGGATAAAACCTTTATATTCTAGAACACTAAAGTGTTTCATTATATAAAGATGATACTGAGATAAATACATTGGATGTAAATAACAGAATTTATATTTTGAATATAATAAAATCTCAAACATATAAAATGACAAATAAATAGCTCAAATTGATTTGATCAATAGAGACTTATTTGTGGCATTGTTGTCTGGGACACAATTAAACAAGACTCGTATATCCACACTTTTGTAGAGTGGGTACTAGGACTGATTTGACTATTCAAATAAGGTCTGCGAATCTAGTTTATTAGGTTAAACTACCTAAAATACTATTTACTTGGTAATAGTAAAAGGGCCACCGATCTGTTAGCCCTATTCATGGTGAAGTAAGTGGGCCCATATCTAGCTAGGCTAGATGTTAATATGAATATTTTGTGACCTTTCGGATGTGACATCACGTTGTGGTTATGTGTTTCTTTTGAAGAACACAGATCGGAAACTTTAGAGTTTCGACACGAAGTAGAAAAACATATCGGCTATAGTGTTATTCCGCCACGGTAAAACCGTAATGGAAAATACTTAAGTAGTAAGTTTCATACGTAAATGAAAGAGTACGGTTATTTTCATATGAGGACTCCTCCCGAGACACGTCAGTTAGACGGTGTGTCCGAACCAAAAACCGAATTTTGTTTGGACATGATAAGGTTCATCACGAGTCGCTCTGAGCTACTATTTGATAACAGGATATGTATTAACAGAAACGTTTATACTAAAGTGAATAGGATATGTATTAACATTACAAATGCTTATAGAATAAGGTTCCATAAGAAAGTATCATAAGGATATGAACAGGGAAGAAACGGGTTTTCTCATTCCTGATAATTTGGGTATGCCAGGCATAGCGTTTGGATGATACCAAACTAAGGACCAAAATTGGATAAGTGCCAATATAGGTTATCTTAAGGGAAACCTTAAGTATAGTACTTGTAAATCCCACATGAGAACAATGTAATTGTTGCTCACCATGCGGTTTTCCTGAGAGAAATACCGATATGCAGTGGTCAGTGGGAGGATAGTGATACTCGATGAAAATCGGAGTAATACTGTTCAAGGCACGAAGTCCGTATGAAACACAAATAGTTCATCAATGATGAAACTATACCATTAATCTTCAAATACACAAGAACTTCGTAGATCGGATAGAGTCAGAAAACAACCTAGGGTATGGGTTTCTGATCTAACCTCATAAAGATGTCAATCTTGTGAAGGTATATCCACCGACTACGTATGAGGAAGTGATACGAGGTATCGACTCCCTGTTATGGCAAAGTGCCATGAGTCCAAAATGGATTCCATGTATAACAACTATGTTTGGATACTAGTTGTTGTACCACAAGACGTTGTGCCTATGGTACATTAAACGTCTTCAAGGAAGACATACATGGAAGGCAACATACCAACGTGCAAAGCTAAGCTTTTGACGGAAAGGTATCGTTATCAACATTATGTTAATAACGGTTCAACCTTTTTACTGTGGCCATGGTAAATCCATTTTGAAGATGCTTATTGATAACTGTATATTTCATTTATGAAATATGTCAATTACAATCAAAATCGCTTTCCTGAAAAGAAAACTTTTGGAGGATGTTTACAACATCCTGACGATTTTGTATAACCGACAAACAAGGTTTGCGGGTTATTCGATCCATGTTTGGATTGATGCAAGCATAAGGTTCTTGAACTGACGTTTTGAAATAATCATAATGGTTGATAATTTGACTCAAAACGAAATAATTCTTGTGTATATAAGGAGGTTAGTGGAGAGCGCACTGACAGTGAAATTCCCATATAGCTATTGTTGAAAGCTTGGCTTTCAATAGATATTCTCCGTAGAATTCTGGGAGATAACAACTTTATTAGAGGAATAAAGATCTACTGGGATAGATTTGGAGTTGTTAACACTCTCTGGGAAATTGTACATTTAAAATGTACTTGTATTGGTGTCTCATACGCTTCGAGCATTGAAGTTAGAACATCTGTTAGTATCTCTGAGAACTAAAGAGGCTATCTTTTTACTATGGAGAAGGAGAACTTGAAGTGACTGGGATCACCACTGCAAGTTTCCAAACAATTAAATATACTGCGGTACTATGAAGTTTGAATAACGGACAGTGAGCTGGAAATCTTCCAAGCAAGATAACTGTTGCCGAATAAACAACAAATGCGGATTATTGCTGCAGCTGAGGCAGCAATAGAAGCCATTTGGATCAAAAGTAAATCTAATTAGATTAGATATAGTTCTGTTAGCAGCTGAGCTAGGCGTCAGCACAGGCTAAGGAATAAAGGTCTCATCAACGATCCAGATATATACTTCTATATCATCTGATTCGTTCGGATCATACATCGTGGCGATTGTGATGATCGTATAAATCGCGTCAAACGATAATCGAACAAATCCGCTGACGAAAACCTTTTTCTCAGCAATTTGAGCGAACCTACATAGTTCGGGTGTTAGACACTCGAGTGACTGGCTATGTGCCAAGTGGGAGATTGTTGGATAATATGACCCATAGCGTCACTATTTGCACAGATCATTGTGTTGTTGTTAGCAATTAACTATGTAACAGGAAATTACACTCTCGTCATTTTGTGATTAGATCACCTTAGATATATAAATGAAGAGAGGTCCCTATGATTAGTTCCTGGATTGAGATGATATGAGACAGTATCAGTCCACGAAGGATTAATCATTAAATTATCCCTAGCCGTAGTATTATCGAGACTGGACATCGATAATGCGGATAGGCTAGTATTGCACTTGTGCGCGTTGTGAGGGCACAACGACATAGTTCTCATATATATAAGTATTGGATACTTGTGCTAGTGCGATAGGAGGTCGTGTTTCACCGATGGTACGGGAAACAGCTTCGCTCTGGATAGACCCTTCGGAATCCCATTGGTATTATGACTAGTGTCTATGGGAGGCCGAAATCAAGGTGGGTGTGTATAGTCTTAACCTGAGACTTACATCGCTAATACTTCGACAATCGGTAAGCTTTGGTTTTGGTGGTTGGGGATCTTAACTGGTTCTGTGTTCACCTCTTCTGGGTTTATCAGGAATCGTAGTGTATTGGATGTGATGTCAAGACGGAAGTGTCACTCCAGTCATAGTGGAGATGTGTCACGCAGGATACGGTACTAGTGCTCTTGAGTCTTGCGCAACCAATCGGGATATTGTGACCAGGTCATGTATATCCGATTATAGAGACTATGTTACCAGACATCCGACATGTGCTTCGGACGGGGCAGACACTTATCCAGCCCCAGCCCTAACACGTGACTATCCGATACTGGGCCAATATACACAATACTATGGTATACTACACTTGATACAGATCATTATATTCCTTTAAGAATATTTCTGGAGAATTGGGTAGGCATGGCGCTTTGCTAGAAGCCAACCTTGTCTTGTAAATCGATATAAACGTAGTACGAGGTACTTACGTGTTCGGACAGTCCGACGATCGTATTTACTGCCAACATATCCGGAGATCTCATGAGTCGCTTCCTGAAGATTCACCGATGATGTATGACTCGCACTTTGATTAATCTGGGATTAATTAGAAGAGAGAGATAGAATTAATCTGGGATTAATTCGATGAGAGAGAAAATTAATCTAGGATTATTTGCGGAAATATTTTATCTGGGATAAAATATTAATTAAAGAGAGAGAACGATTAATTTGGAATTATCGATAAAATAATATATTTGATATATTATTAGAAATTGGATTTTGACGCGGAATTAAAATTAGATTTTAATTCGGGCGAACGAATTAATTTAGAATTAATTCGTTAGCGACGTGAATAGTGATTTCGCTAGGCGTAACCATTTAATTACGACGCGACGGAAAATTCGTTAATTTGGAATTAGCGAACCCGAGAGTGATTGCGAGCGCATTCGCATTTCGAATTCGAGCGCGGCACGCGAGTCACATCAAGCGTCAAATCATTAGTCGCGTCAATTGTCAAATCAATTGTCACTTTGAGTGATGTGACTTGACAACATGTCACTTTATTAAAGTGATGTGATGTGACTTAAAGTAAAAGTTGAAATGATGAAAGCCTTTTGCTTTTTTGACTTTTGTACTTGGTAAATGAAAAGGCTTTTGTATTTGATTTTATTTTGGAAATAAAATATAAATATAAGTAAAAACCATTTGCCTTCTCTCTATGATCATTCACGGTTTCACGTGAAAATGCTCTCCCTCCCTTTTCTTCCTCTCTACTTCACGGTTTTGGAAACGTCTTCTCTCCTCCTCTCTTGTTCTGTTTCTGCCGAGCAAAGTGAGAAGTAAGATAACGATTTTTGTGGCAAAAATCAAGTGCTAGCACACCTTGAGTGATACATAGGTGATATGGAAGTGATTCTTTGAGCTTGGAAAGCTTGAAGCTTGGAGCTTCAATGGAGTCCATGCATGGCCGAAAATGGTGGAGTCCAAACCAGTCCAAACCGTGCAGCCCACTGTCAAGGAAAGCTACTGTCGAGCTCAATGGAGGATGAAAACGCAGCTTGTGTTCATTCATCAAAACCGAAATTCAAAGTGAGTATATTCCGCACCTCCTTTGATGTGTTCATATGCGGTTTTTCATGCATGATTTGTTGATCTTGGGACTTGATTTAAACTCAACAGGCCTCCCATAGACACATAGTCATAATACCAATGGGATTCCGAGGGTCTATCCAGAGCGAAGCTGTTTCCCGTACCATCGGTGAAACACAACCTCCTATCGCACTTGCATAAGTATCCAATACTTAAATATATGAGAACTATGCGGTCGTGCCCTCACAACGCGCACAAGTACAATACTAGCCTATTCCGCATTATCGATGTCCTGTCTCGATAATACTCCGGCTAGGGATATTTAATGATTAATCCTTCGTGGACTGATACTGTCTCATATCATTTCAATCCAGGAACTAATCATAGGGACCTCTCTTCATTTATATATCTATGGTGATCTAATCACAAATGATGAGAGTGCAATTTCCTTGTTACATAGTTAATTTGTACAACAACACCGTGATCTGTACAAATAGTGACGCTATGGGTCATTTTGTCCAACAATCTCCCACTTGGCACATAGCCAGTCACTCGAGTGTCTAACATCCGAACTATGTACGGTTCGCTCAAATTGCTGAGGAAAGCTTTTCGTCAGCGGATTTGTGTAATTATCTTCTGACGTGATTTATACGATCATCACATCGCCACGATGTATGATCCGAACGAATCAGATGATATAGAAGTATATATCTGGATCGTCGATGAGACCTTTAATTCCTTAGCCTGTGCTGACGCCTAGCTTAGCTGCTAACAGAACTATATCTAATCTAATTAGATTTATTTTCGATCCAAATGGCTTCTTTTGCTGCTTCAGTTGCAGCAATAATCCGCATTTGTTGTTAATTCGGCAACAGTTATCTTGCTCGGAATATTTCCAGCTCACTGTCCCAGTGTGAAAACTTTTATAGTACCGCTAGTATTTATCGGTTTGGAAACTTGCAAAAGTGATCCTAGTCACTTCAAGTTCTCCTACTCCATAATTTAAGACAGCATCTTTAGTTCTCTCAGATACTAGCAGATGTTCTTAATCTTCAATCCAGTGACTATCACTTGGATTGACCCGATTGTGACTCCATATGCTCGAAGCGTATGAGACACCAATACAAGTACATTTTAAATGTACAATTTCCAGAGTGTGTTAACCAACTCCAAATCTATCCCAGTAGATCTTTATTCCTCGAATAAAGGTTGTTACTCCCCAGAATTCTACGGAGAATTTCTATGAAAGAATATCTATGAAAGCCAAGCTTTCATCTATTGCTTTATGGGAATTTCATTGTCAGTGCCCTCCCACTAACCTCCTTATATACACAAGAATTATTTCGTTTTGAGTCAAATCATAAACCATTATGATTATTTCAAAACGTCAGTTCCAAGAACCTTATGCTTGTTTCAATCCAAACATGGATCGAATAACCCGCAAACCTTGTTTGTCGGTTATACAAAATCGTCAGGATGTTGTAAGCATCCTCCAAAAGGTTTCCTTTTCAGGAAAGCAATTTTGATCTGCAACTGACACATTTCATAGATGAAATATGCAGTTATCAACAAGCATCTTCAAAATGGATTTACCATGGCAACATGTAAAAGGTTGAACCGTTATTAACACAATGTTGATAACGATATCTTTTCATCAAAAGCCCGGCTTTGTACGTTGGTATGTTACCTTCCATGTATGTCTTCCCTGAAGACGTTTAATGTACCATAGGCACAATGCCTTGTGGTACAACAACTAGTATCCAAAATAGTTGTTAAACATGGAATCCATTCCGGACTCATGGCACTTTGCCATAATAGGGAGTCGATACCTTGTATCACTACCTCATACGTAATCAGTTGGTGTACCTTAAAAGATTAACATCTTTATGAGGTGAGATCAGAAACCCATACCCAGGTTGTTTTCTGACTCTATCTGATCTACGCAGTTCTTGTGTATTCGAAGATTAATGGTACAGTTTCATCATTGATGAACTATTTGTGTTCCATTAAGGACTTCGTGCCTAGAACAGTATTACTCCGATTTTCATCGAGTATCACTATCCTCCCACTGACCACTGCATATCGGTATTCCTCTCAGGAAAAGCCGCATGGTGAGCAACAATCACATTGTTCTCATGTGAGATTTATAAGTACTATACTTATGGTTTCCCTTAGGATAACCTATATTGGCACTTAACCAATTTGGGTCCTTAGTTTGGTATCATCCAAACGTTATGCCTGGCATACCCAAATTATCAGGAATAAGAAACCTTGTTTCTTCCCTGTTCATATCCTATATGACATCTGTCAAACAGATTTATATGGAACCTTATTCTAAATAAGTTATTGCACTGTTAAAACTTATCCGTTGAAGGAAATGGTAGCTCAGAGCGACTCTTGATTAATCTTATCATGTCTAACATGATTCGGTTAATCCGTTCGGACACACCGTCACTTTGACGTGTTCCAAGAGGAGTCCTCATTTGAAAGAATACTATACTCTTTCAAGTATATAAGAAACTTACTGCTTAAGTATTTTCCAATACGGTCTTACCGTGGCGGTATAATACTATAGCCGATCTGTTTGTCTATTTCGTGTCGAAACTCTAAAAGTTTCCGATTTGTGTTCTTCAAAAGAAACACATAACCATAACGTGATGCCACATCCGTTTTAAGGTCACGAAATATTCATGTTCACATCTAGCCTAGCTAGATATGGGCCCACTTACTTCACCATGAATAGGGCTAACAGATCGGTGGCCCTTTTACTATTACAAATAAATAGTATTTTAGGTACTTTACCTAATAAACTAGATTCGTAGACCTTATTTGAATAGTCAAATCAGTCCTAGTACCCACTCTTCAAAAGTGTGGATATACGAGTCTTCTTTAATTGTGTCCTAGACAACAATGCCACAAATAAGTCTCTATTGATCAAATCAATTTGAGCTATTTATTTGTCATTTTATATGTTTGAAATTTTATTTATATTCAAAATATAAATTCTGTTATTTACATCTAATGTATTTATCTCAGTATCATCTTTATATAATAAAACACTTAGTGTTCTATAATATAAAGTCCATTATAGAAGGTTTGGACTTATAGCCACTTTGCAATCTCATGGTGAGTACATTTTCTGAGAAAATCGTTATATCTTTCCAAAGCTTCACAGAGGGATTCTGAGTCATGTTGTACAATGATGTAATTTATTTCCTCAGCTTTGCAGTTCTGGCTGGTGCAAAGTACTTTGCAAGGAATTTGGTGGCTAGAATGTTCCAAGTTGTGATGGAACCTGCTGGTAGTGAATGTAGCCAAGCCTTAGCTCCGTCTTTCAAGGAATATGGAAGCACACACAGTCTCATTGTTTCTTCTGCCACTCAGTTGTAATTGAATGTTCCGTAAACTTCCAGGAAGTTGCTGATGTGGGCATTAGGATCTTCAGTTGTATTCCCCCCAAACTAAACTGACTTTTGTATCATCTGAATGCATGTTTTGATGTCACACGCATTTGCTGGTAAATGAGGAAGTACAATTCATGAAATGAAGACATCAACCACCGGAATAGTTCTGTCTCGAATAGAAATTGGTGGTACAACCTCCAAAGATTCAGGTTCCATGTTGATCAGTGTTTTTTTTGCCTTCTTGCCTTTCCCTTCTCAACTGTATGATGGTTCTTTCAAATTCTGAGTCAGGCGGATGAATTTCAAAGCTTCTAGTTCTTCTCATGTAGTGTTTAAAAACCTGAAACACAAGAAAACAGAAACAATAAATAAAAGCAAAGTAGACAAGTAAGGGTATTTAACCCCAAAATTAATAGTAAAAGATAAAAACGTCCCCGGTAACGGTGCCAAAAACTTGATCGGTGAAATCACACACGTAACGCGAGTGCACGTATCGCTCAAGTAGTTAAAATGAATCGATCCCACGAGGACTTAATACATAGGCTATTAATTTATGACGTTAAATGTTTATGAGTATCTAATAGATTTGATTGTTGATTGGATGGTGATTTTAAACTAAAGACAATTAAAAAAAACAGTGTGAAATAAATTTAAGGAAAATTCAATGTTAAGAAACTATCTAAGATGAAGTGATTATCTTATGTTTGTGTAATATATCGGTTTATTAACCTTGGAACACGAAATTATGCAAAAGCCTCTTTCGATGGTCAGATGCAAATACCCAGTGTAACCCAATTAATCATATTTCTATGTTAACCAAGTTATTTGAATTCATTAAGATTAAGTTCCAATTATGGCTACCCCCGCCCCACAGGTAAATTCCTATCCTGTAAGGAAATCTATTAAGGGTTACCTATTCTTAAGTGAGTGTTAGACAGTTATGACCCATAGCGTCACTATTTTGTAAATGATATTGTATTATTGTACAAAATTAACTATGTAGTAATGAAATTGCCTTTTACCGTTTTGTAATTTATTTACTTTGATATAAATGGTAAGAGTCCTTATGATTAGTTCCGGATTGTGATGATATGAGACGGTATCAATCCATAAAGGTTTAATCATTAAATATCCCTAGTCGTAGTATTATCGAGATTGGACATCGATAATGCGGAATAGACTAGTACTGCACTTGTGCATGTTGTGAGGGCACAACGGCATAGTTCTCATATATTTAAGTATAGGATACTTATGCAAGTGCGGTAGGAGGTTGTGTTTTACCGATGGTACGGAAAACAGCTTCGCTCTGGATAGACCCCGCGGAATCCCATTGGTAGTATGTCTGCGTGTCTATGGGAGTCCGCTTCAGGGTAGGTGCATATGATCTTAACCTGAGACTTGCATCGCTAGTACTTACGACAATCGGTAAACTTTAGTTTTGGTGGTCCAGGGCTTTAACGGGTTCTGTGTACACCTCTTCTGGATTTATCGAGAATCGTAGTGTATTGGGTATGATGTCAAGATGGAAGTATCACTTCAGACATATGGAGATGATGATCGCGAGGGATACAGAACTAGTACTCTATAATGGTTGCAACCATCGGGATAATATGACTAGGTCAGGATTATCCGATTCAAAGAGACTGGTTGCTTGATGTCCGATATGTGTATCGTACGGGGCAGACACATCTCCAGCCCCAGGCCTTACATGTGATCATCCGATACTGGTTTAATATACCTATACTACGGTATACTACGCCTGTTATAGATCTTATATTCCAATAAGAATATTTCTGGAGAATTGGGTAGGCATGGAGTTTTGCTAGAGGCTAACCTTGTCTTGTAAATCGGTAAAAACGTAGTACTTGGTACGTACGTATTCAGATAATCTGACGGCCGTATTTACTGCCAACATATCCAGAGATCTCTTGGGTCGCTTCCCGAAGATTCACCAATGACGTATGATTCAAACTCGATTAATCTTGGATTAATTACGGAGAGACTTTATCTTGGATAAAGTACTATACATAGAGAGAGAACGATTAATTTGGAATTAATCGTAAAATTATTATATTCGATATAATAATCGAAATTCGATTTCGACGCGAAATTAAAATTAGATTTTAATTCGGGCAAACGAGTTAATTTAGAATTAATTCGTTAGCGACGTAAATAATAATTTCGCTAGGCGCAATTATTTATTTAAATTCGATTTAATTAACGTCGCGACGTAAGTTCGGTATTTCGGAAATATCGAACCCGTACGCGTGAGTGCACGTGGGCCCACTTTCATTAGGAAACGTGTGGGGCCCACATGACACATGTCATATTATGCATTATTTAACTCTAATGCATTGCATGGAGATAGTGTACAATGCACTCAATGGTTTTGCATGGAAATTGAGTGTTTGACACTCTAAGCCATTGCATGATTTGTGTCATAAGTTTATTATTAATTTAATAGATATTATGGCATAAATATAAATTGATTTTTTGTAACAAAAATCATTCAATTTTTTCTCTCTCACATTGCCGAAACTTGCAAGCAGTTTTTTGGCTCTCCTTTCTTCAATTTTTGTGGCAAGATTTGAAGAAGTTGTGCATTCAAAATCAAACAAAGGCTAGCACCTTCAAGGGATCATACATAGGTGATATGGGAAGCTAATCCTTGAGCTTGGAAGGATCAAACTCGACTTGGAGTCCCTCTTTTCTTCTTGGCCGAGAGCTTCACTGCACAAGGGAGGAGTTTTCGCATCATCTAAGCATCCATTTTCAAGTATTGTGAGTATGATTCCGCCATACTTCAATTTATTCATTCATGTATTTATATATTTTGCTTGTTCTTGTTGATCTTGGGGCTTGGTTATTATTTACCAACAATGGTATCATTGAGCTTAAAGAGCATGCAAATATATTAGGATGTTATTTGGGGAAAATTGTATGAAGCATGATTTGATGAGTTTGCTTGATTAAATATGCTTAGATGTATGTTATTTAGATTATACATCATCAATTTCATGGAAAATAAATGGATTAATTTTTCCAACCCAAATGAGGCTTGGCCGAATACATGCAAGCATATGGACTAGATGATTTTTTAATTTTAAGACATTAGATGACTTGAAAACAATATGGAATGATGATTTGTAACTCGATTGGATTGAAAACGAAATCGGAACCATTTTAATCACCTTAGCCGAATGCTTGATGGAGGATTAGGGACTTGATTTTTTGATTAAATAATGTTGGACATATATTTAAGATATAAAATATGATTAATGGATTAATTTGATATTTTGGGAATATTGATTTAAAGGATTAATCATGATAATACACTTTAATTAATTAAGTTATAAAATTTGGAATTTTAAAATTTGGTTAGTTGGGCTTAATTTTGAATGGGGCCTAAAACCATTATATTTGGACATAATGGGCTTGGTTGGGCCAAGTAGATTTGGACCATTTGGATTGGATCCAAAATGGGCCTAAATCACACCATTTAAGCCCAAATATAATAAATGGGCTTTTATGTTTAATTGGGCCTTATGGGCTTGATATTGATTATGGCATATGAGGGTGATTCCTTATTGGGCTTGGTAATTGGGTTTGACCCATACATTGACCAAAACCCAAGCCTAAAGAAATCAATTGAAAGCCCATCGGACTTTAATTAAACGGACATTAGATGTTAGTTGGGCTTTGAGACCCGATTGTATTAGATTTGGAATCTAAGTATATAAAAGCACAATAAAAGTGTAAATATTTAATTTAGAATTAAATAATAGGATTAGTATTGAATACGACTTAAATTGGATTTAACGAGTAGTTCGATATAATTCGTGAATTCATACTATAAGTATTTATTCTCAAATTGAGTTGGACTCGCGCAAATGCAAACAATTGTTTGAACATTGTATTGTCACCTAATTAAAGACTAATTAATTGGATTTGATTGGTTGTATAACATGCCTTGAATGAATGAATGTGGATGTGATGTATGAATAGTGTATATCGGATGGATATTAGAAGGGAAGGGTAATTTTAGAAATTATTGTAAATTTAGAATTTATAAATTGGACCTGCGTGTCCAGCCTTTCTCTTATTGTCTCTTTGTATTCTCTTCTCACCTAATTCCCCTCAATGTAAATGAGGTTTCTCTTATTGTATTATGTAATTGGGTAGAGTAGAATAGAATAGTGCTAGCGGGGAGAGAGGAAGGGAGTGATTTGTTCTAGGAACAAGTTGTTGTTCATATCCATCCGTATATCGCTATTACTTTACTTTACGCGCTTTATGATGTTTTAGAAGCATGCTTAAGGGTGTATGATGATGAGACCTAACAAAGATAAATTATTGGTTGCCAATTACGCGAAAATCCCTCAAACAATATTAAGCGATTTTCCTTCCGTTGAATGATTCTTTCTCAAGATCCGAAATTGGCATTGGTTTGTTGGCCAAAGTCAAGACCTTTGTCAATTGAGGATGTGTTTGAATCATGAGAGTTTTGTTCCACATCGGTGTCCTGTCCAAGTTGTGATTTGTTGGCCAAAGTCAAGATCACTTCTTGTCCATCGACATTGATTACGAAACTTTCCTCGTCAATGGGTCCCGCTTAACTGGAATCATTAGGTTTGTTGTGCCAAAGCCAAGGCTTAGTTGATTCAGAGGAAATGGTTAGGAAAATGTATTGGATGCATTGACATATGTATATGTTTCGGACTTAGATGTCCACCTACCAGATCTAGGAATTGGATGGGATCCAATTGATCTTCGAGATCTACCTAGTTAAATATCATACAATTTGTTGGCCAAAGTCAAGGTTGTGTGTTATTTAACGGGATCCTAGCCCACTAGGAAATTGGATTTCCCGAGTACTCAACAGAGGGTTAGAGACTTGCAGAAAATAGTGGGAGGCTAGTATTGAATTTGCAATTATCGTTCAGATACTTAGCTTTACGCGCTTACACAACTTATTTCGTCAATATTTACACATTAGTTGGACTAATACAATGTTATTTTTTTTATGTAACAGTTTAACTGTACCCACATATCGTTAACTAGATAATTAGATTATCGTAGTTAAGATGGCAAACAAAGGAAATGTCCGTGACATAATCATGGGTGATAATGTGTTCAAGGGCACCAACTTCGCCGACTGGGAAATGAACCTAAGGATAGTCCTTGGGGCGGAGAGGATACTGTATACGATACAAAAACCTCTCGGGCCTAAGCCCACTGAGCCACTTGAGCTGGAGTTATGGAAAACTCACAGTGATGATTGTGACACGGCTCAGTCGATCATGCTTGCTTCAATGACTCAACACTTTCGCCGCCAGAATAGGGACTTGGATCCTTATAATATGATGGCAAGATTGCAAGATCTTCACCGCACTAATAAGCGGATGGCGAGGTACGAGTTAGTGAAGAAAATCTTTCGCTCCCGTATGACTGATGGTAGTTCTGTTGAGGTCCATGGGACTCAAATGATAGCCGATATTGATGAATTGGCCAATATGGGTATAGTCTTGGAGGCTGAGCTGTCTATAGATGTACTTCTACAGTCACTACCCGATACTTGGAAACAGATTGTCATCAACTACAAATTGATGAATTCGGATGATACTCTTGGAGAGTTATTATCGATTCTCAAGGAGTCAGAGAAAGAGCTTCTGAAAGGCAACAAGCGCGAGGCGCACTTTGCATCAACATCTCAAACGCCGAAAGCTGGGCTCAAGGCAACTGGGTGTGTTAAGAAGAAAAAGCATAGAAACAAAGGCAAGGCCAAGTCAACAAAGGCTTCTGGGAAGCCAAGGGACAAGTCTCAAGATGTTTGCCTGAAATGCGGCAAGAAAGGTCACTGGAAGCGTGACTGCCGCATGAACAAGGGACACAAGGAGGACATACAGGCGGGCAAGGCACCGGCCTCAGGTATGTTTGTTATTGAGATAAATATGACTACTTCTAGTCTTAATAAAAATTGGATTTTTGATTCTGGCTGTGGTTCTCATATTTGTACTGATGTGCAGGATCTGCATGATAGCAGGAGACTGGCTTCGGGGGAGGTAGATCTACGAGTTGGAAATTGAACTTCTGTTGCTGTTTTGGCCGTAGGCACTTTTGTTTTGGAACTGCCATCGGGGCATGTACTTAAACTAAATGACTGTTATTTTGTTCCTAGTTTAACTAGGAATATTATTTATGTATCTTTGTTAACCCAGTATGGGTACACTTTTGTATTTAAAAACACCAGGTGTTATTTATATAAAGATGATGCAGAAATTTGCACTGCCGATGCAAATAATGGTCTTTATATTTTGAATATAAATAAATCTCCAAAACGTAAAATAACAAACAAAAGGCTCAAAATGAGTAATCCAAAGGAAGAAACTTATTTGTGGCATTGTCGTCTGGGACACATCATAAGACTCGCATATCCACACTTTCGAAAGTGGGTACTTAGGACGGATTTGATCCAAATTCATATGACGTCTGCGAATCTTGTTTATTAGGCAAAATGCCTAAATCACCTTTTAATGGTAAAGGTGAATGAGCCCACTAACTGTTAGCCCTCGTTCATAGTGACGTTTGTGGGCCCATGTCTAGCCAGGCTAGAGGTGGATATCGATACTTCGTAACCTTTACGGATGATGCATCGCGTTATGGTTATGTGTATCTAATGATGCACAAGTCGGAAACTTTTGAGAAATTCAAAGAGTTTCGACACGAAGTTGAAAAACAAACAGGCAAGAGTATTAAGACATTACGGTCGGACCGTGGTGGCGAATACTTAAGTAATGAGTTTCAAGATTACTTGAAAGAATATGGTATTCTTTCACAATGGACTCCTCATGGAACACCACAATTAAATGGTGTGTGTGTCTGAACGGAGAAACCGTACCTTGCTTGACATGGTAAGGTCGATGATGAGTCGCACGGAGCTACCTATATCCTTCTGGGGACATGCATTAGAAAGTGCAATTCTTATTTTGAATAGGGTTCCGTCAAAGTCTGTTGAACAGACTCCGTATGAGATATGGACAGGAAAGAAACCAGGTTTCTCATTCCTGAAGATTTGGGTTGCTGGGCATACGTCAAACGTTTGGAAGGTACCAAACTTGAACCCAAATCAGATAAATGCCTATTTATGGATATCCTAGGGAAACCAAAGGATATTACTTCTATTACCCACAAGAGAACAAAGTATTTGTTGCTCTACATGCGGTTTCCTTGAGAAGGAATTCCTAAATGCAGTGTTTAGTGGGAGGAAAGGAAAGTAGAACTCGATGAAAGTCGTAGTGATACTGTTCCTGGCAATGAATCGAGAACGGAACATGAACAGTCCATCCAGGATGAGACTGAACCACAATCTTCAATTACACAAGGACTACGTAGGTCGGAGAGAGTCAGGGTAATACCTGAGAGGTATGGATTCCTGATCTCACCTCATGTAGATATTAATCTTATTGAGGATACTGAACCGGCTACGTATGAGGAAGCGATACAAGGTATCAATCCACTTTATGGCAAGAGGCCATGAAGGCCGAAATGGATTCCATGTATACCAACCAAGTTTGGACACTAGTTGATGCACCAGAAGGCGTAAAGCCTATTGGATGCAAATGGGTCTTCAAGAAGAAGACCGACATGGATGGCAACGTACAAACGTACAAAGCTAGGCTCGTAGCGAAGGGGTATCGTCAACAACTTGGAGTTGATTATGACGAAACTTTCTCACCCGTTGCCATGATTAAATCCATTCGGATAATGCTTGCGATAGCTGCATATTACGATTACGAAATATGGCAGATGGACGTTAAAACCGCTTTCCTTAACGGAAACCTGTTGGAGGATGTTTATATGCAACAACCTGACGGTTTTATCGCACCAAGACTTGCAAACAAGGTTTGTAAGTTAAATCGGTCCATTTATGGACTGAAGCAAGCATCGAGGTCATGGAACCAACGTTTTGATGAGGTCATAAAAGAATATGATTTCATTCAAAACGTAGATGATCCTTGTGTATAAAGAAGGTTAGTGGGAGTGCACTGACTTTATTGTCCTTTATGTCGACGATGTATTGCTTATAGGCAATGACATTCCCATTCCCATGTTACGTCGGTGAAAGCTTGGCTTTCATTGAAATTCTCCATGAAAGATCTGGGAGAAGCAGCTTTTATTCTAGGAATAAAGATCTACAGGGATAGATCTAGAAGGCTACTTGGACTCTCCCAGAGTACATATATTGATAAAGTGTTGAAGAGATTCAACATGGATCAGTCCAAGAGGGGACTGTTGCCAACATCACATGGCAAGATTTAAGAAGAAGTTGGCATTCAAAATCACAACAAAGGCTAGCACCTTCAAGGGATCATACATAGGTGATATGGGAAGCTAATCCTTGAGCTTGGAAGGATCAAACTCGACTTGGAGTCCCTCTTTTCTTCTTGCCGAGAGCTTCACTGCACAAGGGAGGAGTTTTCGCTCATCTAAGCATCCATTTTCAAGTATTGTGAGTATGATTCCGCCATACTTCAATTTATTCATTCATGTATTTATATATTTTGCTTGTTCTTGTTGATCTTGGGGCTTGGTTATTATTACCAACAGTGAGATCGTTGCCTATTGAGTCTAAGGCTGAAACCTAAAATCCTTTTTCCAAGTTCATTTTAAGTTTACCAAATCAATCTTATTAATGGCCAGTTAACAAGAAGCATTAAGCTTAAGGCTCAATAAATAACCTTTATATTACCCAAGGACACAAAAAATACCCCTTATAAACCGGTGATATTGGAATTCATCACAACCCCGATAAGGTCTTTAGTTACAACACATATCTAAGACTAGTAAAAACTTAAATAAAGTAAATAACATAAAGTAAAGCTTGGAAATTAAAAAGATAAAATAAATAATAAATAAAATGATGGGGGTTAGAAGATCCACTTTTATTACTTCTATTTTAGATATCATTTATTATAATATATAAACTTTGCATGACATTCAAACGGACCATATAGGTGGTATCCTGATTAAGTCAGATTTATGATTAATTCCAACCGACCATAATGGCGGTATCCAATTTAGTCAGGTTAAAATCAATTAATTAAGTCCAACGCGACCATAAAGGCGGTATCTCATTAAGTCAGGTTTTAAAATAGTTTATATATTATAATTAAGGGAGATTAATCTAAATATTATAAATAAAAGCTTAACATTTCACCCAGCAGAGAGGAGTTACCTCCTCATACTGAAAAGTAAAAATAAAGACTGAAAAGTAAAATAAAGAAAGTATTTTTGCGTAAAATAAATAATTAAATACAGAAAGATGTAAATAAACAAATAAGATGCAATCTTCTTAGTATTCTTAAGGAAATCCCCAAAAGAAGGTATGAACAAAGTCTTCTGAATTACGCTTCAATTTATAGGCATCA
The DNA here is from genome assembly GCA_019454045.1 of Zanthoxylum bungeanum. Lineage (NCBI taxonomy): Eukaryota > Viridiplantae > Streptophyta > Magnoliopsida > Sapindales > Rutaceae > Zanthoxylum > Zanthoxylum bungeanum. The sequence continues at coordinate 41,576 of SKCR01030807.1, forward strand.
AAGCGGCCCACATTGCCACGCCAAACATCTACGTGTCGCGACACTCAGTACAGTGAATGTCGGCAGCCAAATAATGCTTCGGCATCGCGACGCATGAAGGGTTTTACGTCGCGATGCATTGAGCTGTAAAAGTGTTCTGATGAGACCTTGACACGTGTTCGTGGAATCACTGCGCGTCACGACGCATACAGAGTAAATGTCGATAGGCTGCATAATTGGGACGTTTCACGACGCAGAGGGGTGTGCGCATCGCGACGCGTGAACAATGAAATTATAATTTTGCCCATTTTGATCCGATTTTCGCCGTTTACGCTCTGATTTGATTCTAGAGAGTCCAATTATTTTATTTATCTAACAAAATAACATAAAAAAATCAAAATATTCACAATACCTGAGAAACTATACACAAATATTAAGTAAAGGGGACGGTAAATATTGATATATTTACCACTTATCATCGTTATAGCAAGGGATCAAAGGTGAAAAAGGGTGAACCAGGATAGTATGACCAGTGTTAACATAGTATAAATAACATAGCTTTAGTATAAAAGTGTATATAATCAGGCTTAGTATAAATATCTTGTTGGGGGTAATTGTGGAACCCCTAGGGTCGGATCGGTGCCCCGGAAAGAGGAAATTGGTCTAACCCATGGATATCAAGGGTAGGTGTATTTTATAATATTTTTATGTAAAACTACATTCCAATAAGAGTCCGTAGGAAAAAAATGGGGACCTAATCGGAGTATGGAAGCTCCAGAACGGAGAAAAACATGTTTTAGTATGAATGAGGTATTCGCCTCGCGACGCAAGTCTTGTGTGTCGCAACGCAACCCAAAGTACCGAGAGGGTTGCTGAACATTAATAGTGACGTGTCACGATGCAAACTAGTTGTTTCGCGATACGCAGCTTTGCGTCGCGACACAATAGAGTTTGTGTCGCAATGCAGATCAGGCAATGATTGATTTTTCATTTCAAACATTACTAAACACTTCCAATTTTCTCCCATACTTAAAATACACTTAAAATCCAATTTTAACTTCATAACCACCATCAACACATGTTTTACAACTAGCATACATGTATTCTAAATACTTATATGCATTTTTTTGAATCTAATCATAAACCATTTTAGAATCCCAATTAGAAATATCTCATGAACAATTCTAGTTGACCTAAAGGTGGTCAAGTGAATCTAGAATAGTAGCCATAGCTCTAAGCTTTAATATAGAGACCCAAACTCTTATTATTTGTTCCATGTCCAACACGAACATCTTTGACCTAATACATAAGCATGTTGTGTTTATACATCTAAAGTATTCTAACACAATTGATTAGCCTTATTTCAACATTAAGCTATGTGATCATGCATCTAATACATAAATAAACATAGCTTAGGAGAAGATCAAACATTACCTAGTAAGCTTGATGCAAGATCCAATCTACTTCTCCTTTGTTAAAATCATCGGAGAACCTCCAAGGTGTGCAAGCTTACTTCAAGATCCAATCTTGATTTCCAACGCAAGCAAGCTTCACTTCAAGATCTAATCTTGATTTCTCCTTAATGAAATATTTTAGAGACCTCACAAGCTTCTCTAAACACTTCTCTAACTTTGGCTAATCTCTCAAGAACAACTTGTGTATAGCTTACTCAAGTTTTTGCTTATGCTTAACTTGTTCTTGTACTTGTAATTAAAACCTTCCTTAAGCTTGCTATTTAAAGATAAACTTAGGCATTTTTTAATTAATAAAAGTTGTAATCAACTTTTAAGTGGGCGTAATCTAATTTGTCCAAATATGTATAATTAGGTGTGACTAATCTCCATTGTCTCCCACTTTAATTTAATCCAATTAAATCAAGCCAAAGATTAGGAAATGGATTAGTTAAATATTTTCCACCTTGATTTAATCCAATTAAATCAAGCCAAAACCACCTATTATTACATACTTAAAATTACCATAATATCCTCAAATGGTAGAGATAATTATGATTTTACAGTTAAACCCTTGTGTAATTATTGAATTAATCCAATTAATCCAATTAGGTCAAAGTAAATAATCAATGTTATCCAATAACACTTGATTATCTTAGTTGATAATTATAATATCGAATATTATCTTTTATCAAAATTAATCAGCTACCCAAGTGCTCAACGAGTACACTTCATATTGGGACTCTCTAAGTTCAGACACATTCGTCATATAAGCCTAACTAATTATGTACGCAATTCGGCCACCACCGAATTCGTGAAGAACACGAAGGACCATTCTAAACTATACAAGTCGAGGTCATCACATATATTTAACAATCCCTCTATCATAGGCTATCCGGGTTATGTTTAGGAAACATAGAATATATCGTCAAGTTTCCGATACGCACATCTTGTTGGTTTATTCTAAGGTCCCAAGATCAAATCAAGACATGAAATAATGCGTGAATACATCAACGGAGGTAGCGGAATATTCACATTGATCGGTTGAGTCGATTTGGAGATGAATGAAGGCCAAAAACGCACTGCCCTTCACCCCAAACTGCAACAGTCCACTGTCCCTGCAAAACAGAAATTTGAGTGAAGAAACGGAGCTCCTAGCTTCGTCGGATGGATCCCGACTCATGGTCGAACCTCCCTACCACCTTCGCAAGACTTGTAAGTGTGCTAGCACTTGAATTTTCACCATGAAAATCCACTCTAGCTTCCCTCAAAGTCACGTTTTTGTGAAGAAAAATAGTGAGTATTGTGGCCCCTTGGGCGTGAGAGAAGAGAGAATTTTGAGAGAGATGTAAAAATGTGTTAAGTTAAAATGATTTACCAAAAATCAATTTATATTTATGCCATAATATTATATAAATTAATAAAAAATTATGACACAAAATGCAATGGCTTAGAGTGTCAAACACTCAATTTCCATGCAATAACATTGAGTGCATTGTACACTATCTACATGCAATAACATTGAGTGCATTGTACACTATCTACATGCAATGCATTAGAATGACATGTGTCATGTGGGCCCCACACGTTTCCAAATGAAAGTGGGCCCACGTGCACTCACGCGTTCGGGTTCGATATTTCCGAAATACCGAGCTTACGTCGCGACGTTAATTCAATCGAATAATTGCGGCTAGCGAAATTATTATTTACGTCGCTAACGAATTAATTCTAAATAACTCGTTTGCCCGAATTAAAATCTAATTTTAATTCCTCGTCGAAATCTAATTTCGTCTAATATATCGAATATATTAATACATCGATTAATTCCGAATTAATCGTTCTCTCTCTATAGACGACACATTTATCCCGGATAAAACATCTCCGTTATTCCTAGATTAATTTTCTCTCTCTCTTCTTTAAATCCCAGATTATTCAAGAGTGCGAGTTGTGCGTCATCGGTGGATTATCGGGAAGCGACCCATGAGATCCCGGATAATCTGGCAGTAAATACGGTCGTCGGAGTATCCGAATCACGTACGTACCAAGTACTACGTTCTACCGATTTACGAGACAAGGTCGACTCCTAGCAAAGCACCAAGTCTTCCCAAGTTCTCCGGACATATTCATCAAAGAATATCAAAGATCTGTATCAAGCGTAGTATACAATTGTATTGTGCATATCGGCCCAGTATCGGATAATCACGTGCTAGGGCTGGGGCTGGATAAGTGTCTGCCCCGTCCGAAACACATATCGGATGTCTGGTAACTAGTCTCTATAATCGGATATTCATGACATGGTCATAATATCACGATTGGATGCGCATCACTTAAGAGCACTAATACCGTATCCTGCGTGACACCATCTCCATTATGACTGGAGTGACACTTCCGTCTTGACATCACATCCAATACACTACGATTCTCTGATAAACCCAGAAGTGGTGTACACAGAACCCGTTAAGATCCCCCACCACCAAAACCAAAGTTTACCGATTGTCGTAAGTATTAGCGATGCAAGTCTCAGGTTAAGACTATACACACCTACCTTGATTTCGGCCTCCCATAGACACCTAGTCATAATACCAATGGGATTCCGAAGGGTCTATCCAGAGCGAAGCTGTTTCCCGTACCATCGGTGAAACACGACCTCCTATCGCACTTGCACAAGTATCCAATACTTATATATAGAACTATGCCGTTGTGCCCTCACAACGCGCACAAGTGCAATACTAGCCTATTCCGCATTATCGATGTCCAGTCTCGATAATACTACGGCTAGGGATATTTAATGATTAATCCTTCGTGGACTGATACTGTCTCATATCATCTCAATCCAGGAACTAATCATAGGGACCTCTCTTCATTTATATATCTATGGTGATCTAATCACAAATGACGAGAGTGCAATTTCCTTGTTACATAGTTAATTTGCTACAGCAACACAATGATCTGTGCAAATAGTGACGCTATGGGTCATATTATCCAACACATCTCATGTTGACATGTCCACGATTCTTCATAACTGATGCGATCCACCCTAGGTGATCGACTTTGGAAAAAAATTTAAGAATCATGACTTTACTCACATGGACACCTAAACCCCTTACGGTACACACACGGGCTGACAGATCCTATCTTGCTTCGCACTTGATTACTGAGTGCATCGGTCCTCACCCAACAAACATTTAGAGGCCAGACCATGAAAGGTTTCTGACATACATGGCATCAAAGTGTGGAGGATCTCACACAAAATCAATGATATCCTATAGTCAAATGATTACATATGCTACTCGACTACAGGAGATTCCTATTGACGGTGGTGTGTACTTCCAACTATTAGGAAACACCTATGAGTCATTCAGTATTCGCTCCAAAGAATACCCACATGTCTATACGAGTTTCCAAAACTCATGGTACATCGCGTTAAACCATTGGAGCTCCAATTCCAATATACGACATGTGCTAGTCTTCTAGGTTTATAAGAATTCGACCGTATTCCAAATCCAACGACTAGGAATATTTACTTTAAGAATAGTTCACACCTAGTGTCAAGACTATTCTAAGGTCGATGTCATTCTTAGCATATCAATACATCAATTTAATACGCGTAATGACAATACCATTATGAGATATGAAATGAAAAATGTAGTTATTTTATTAATAATAATAAAATATACAATTCGAATTGGCACTCCAAGCACCAACTCCATCATATCTTGCCCCAGAACTTCTTAGCCAATCAAGAAGAATCACCATAGGAGAACTACCTTGATATAACATTTAAATATGAGAAACATAGGGGTCAGTAAGAGTACTTGGAGAGGTGAGTTATAAGTTATGAAGTCCAAAAACACAGAGAAAGACGTAAATGCGAGAACTCAAAAGAAGAAGCTTATAAGTAAAGAAGGTTTAGAAGGATGGAAAATGGAGAGGTCAAATAATAGGATAAGATAAGATAATAAATCTTAAGATAATGTATATCTTAGAATAGCTGAAGAACCCAAGGTATACACAAGTCAAGGGAAAGTGAAGGTTATTGGTTAGAACATAAAGTACTATGGGAATATTTAAACATGAAAAGTAACAGAAGTACCTAAGGATACTTAAAAGTTATTGTTGTCATGAAAAGAGGTGTTAAGAGGGGTTGTAAAATCAGAATGGAACTAAGATACGTAAGAGGACAGACTATGAGTATGGTATAATTTTTGAAATGAAAACTCGTGAAGATAGATGGAAATAAAGGATGTTGAATATGGTTCGAAGTTTTAGAAATAAAGTTCTATGATGCATAAGAGATAGGAGTAGTATGATAATAAATGTAGAGTATTGAGCAGAAGACCATGGAGTAAGATTAAGGAATTACCTCTCAGTTAGGAACTCGAGCTATTATTCACCAAGGCTCATGAACTTTGGAATAGTAGGGACAAGTATGACAAAAGATTTCCAGAGGTTTTAGTATTAAGATCTCGAACAAAAGACCAGAAGGAAAATTAAGAAAGATAAGGATAGTCGGAGACATGGATATCCTCAACCAGGACAATCTACAAGTTAAGCCCTAAAAAGGATTCGAGGATGAATCCAATTTAAGGGGGAGAATTTGTAACGATCGGAAACTCCGACCACTATTACATCGTGAGATGAGTATTATATAATATAAATTATGTCTAAGCACATATACATTCATGGAACAACTTTGGGGATAATCGGTAGATCCCTCGAAATACCGATACGAAACTATATTATATTCTACTCCGAATAGGTTATGGTATTTGGGCAGTAACTTTCTCATACAAACTATGATTTTAGTGAATTTCATATCGTCGGAAAGCTGAGATCGAGACCTAAAACTTCTGCCATAAATATTTTTCCAAAATCAAATCAGAAATAGGTAAAAAAACATAAGTCAAAATTTTGGATGAATAGTGCTCGGACCTATCTACATAATTCTTCAAGTTTCTACATAATTCTTCAAACAAGAAAATTACAAATGGCCCCTAGTATAAAAAGGGGTTTACTGTTCTTCATTTCACAAAATTAGAAGAAAAAAAAAGAAGAAAAACGTTGGAGAAGAGAAGAGAAAGAAGAAGGAAAAAGAAGAAGGAAAATAGAAGAGAAAGAAGAAAATGAAGGAGGAAAGGCAAATATCACTCTCCACAAACTTGAAGGAAGAAGAACAAGTATTGAAGACATGAAGGGTGATAGAAATCAAGTGGCTTAAGGTAAGGTCATTTTGACCCAAATCATGAATTGATAAATTTTGTTGATATGATTCTATATGCATAATAATAGCACATTATGGAATGCAATTAAGTGGTTAATAAGCATGGAAATTGATGGTGTTAAGAAGGACCAAAATTTTTGAAACCTTAAGTGTTTAGCTAATTGGAGCTTTGAGGTTAAAGAGTTAAGTGGACTACGGAGTGTTAGTTTAGCAAGTATTTGCTTTGAGGTTTGTAGAATTGTTGAGTAAAAATTGTATTATGGAAGCATGGGGAGTGTTTTGAGCAAATTAGACATGGAGTGTTGATGTTAGGCCCTGATTTTGACCTCGGATCGCGACGCGTACTGGAAATCTGCCCCAAATTGATTCTGGAATTGGGTACATCACGACGCCTAGGCTTTGTGTCACAACGCGGTGACAAAAATGCTCACTGGAATTGCCAGAATATGGGAGCGTCGCGATGCCCAAGGGGCAGGGCCGTGACGCGTGGAACAAAATTTGCCCAAATCAGTTTCATCTCACTTCGGTTTCACCTAGCATGTTAGACCTTGTCTTGTACGTCTCTTATTAGTTCGTAAACAACATTCATTACATCAAGACACAAGCATGTTAATCTTTGTAGCTATAATATGTAAATGTATTAGTAAGCTTAGCTAAGATTCGAAACCTATCTTATGACTTATATGCTAATTAAGTTTTCGATCATAGATTATCCTCATGAACCACAATATTTTTCGATGAAGGAATTCAGCACCAGCCAAATTCTGAAATCTGTGAGTGGACACTTTCTTTTAAATTGATTTTCATTATGTTGTTATTCATATCAGACTTACTTTTCGCTATTAAGGCGTTAGCCAATTTTATTATTAGTTGTATTTTGTTTAGCATGTTTTGAGAAATGATTTAGAAAATAAATGTTTTAAAACATGAGTTTTATGTTTTCGAGGCATGAGGGAAAAACCCACCTTAGTATGTAACTTGATTCATATATGGAATTGACGGAGAGCACATGTACACATGTAGAGGACTGGGGGACGTCGATATATAACGCCTCCAGATCCTAATTCAGGACTAGGGATGACAGATGCCCCTAGGTAATAGTTTCAGAGCTTGGAGGGTAGCATAGATCTGCACCCCAAATTCTAGTTCAGTGGATTGGGGGTCGGCGTACGTAACACCTCAAGACCACTAATTTTAGGGACAAAAGTGGCATGCTTTAGGGGACGGCGATACGTAACGCCCCAAAGTCATGGATTTGCACTCATGGCTCTAGTCAGGCGTATGGGGGGACGCGATACGTAACGCCCCTATACGTCAAGTTTTTCAAATACAGACCAGTTATCAGTTATCAGGTTTTCATAAAATAGTTTTCAGAGATAATATATTAGATACAGTTTTCAGAAAAGGTTTTTAGAAAAAAAAAAATTTTTTCAGAAAATAACAGTTTTATAAGAACTTCAGGAAAGATAAGTTTTACAGAAATAGTTCAGAAGAGATTTTCAGAAAGAAACCCAGAGTTTTCAGACGGAAAAATAGTTTTCGTATAAAGCTATTTCTTAAACTTTGGATTTAGAACCAAATATTTTATAACAGTATTTTCAGTTTTCATCCAGTCACTTAGATCGTTCAAACGATCTAACCCCCTCCCAGTGTTTTATTTTGCAAGACCCTGGAGGACGAGCTCGGAAGGATGAATACTGATGGCAGTCACTAGAGGGTCTGAGTTCACCAGAGTGTATATAGAGTTTCAGTATTGTCAGAATCAAAGTAAAAGCTGTATGTCATGCACTGTATAGAATAAGTTATTGAAATGCGCTAATGTGTTTATTAACAGAGTTGTGATGTGCAGTACTTATAAGTACACTATAATAGTATTTGAGATATGTTTCATGTTGATGAGTCGGGGCAATGGTCCCTATGCATGAGAAAGTCAATAGAGATTAGCTAAGTTAAGATGATTACAGACAGATAGTCAGAGGCTCAGGGGATAGTACAGCCTATTCCTTGCCGCTAGCATCTACCAGATCGGGGATGTTACATTTATCAAAATGTTTGATTTAAATCGCATATTATAAATTATTTTGTTTACCCTTGATTACTCATATGCTTTCAGACTTAGTGTATGAGTGTTATACACAAGAGGATTTAAGTCTAAAGTTAGTAATCTAAAATAGTCCATAGAGAGCAATCAAAGCGAGTACTTTATTTACTGGTTATCTATAGATGCGGTCCATTCTATAATTGTATGGCGACCTTGATCTGGAGTCATCCATGTGGTGACATGAGAATGGAGGCACCTTGTATGATGTGATCATATAGGACTGGACCCAGATGGAAATGAATTTCTTATTATATCTGCTAAATAAAGAAATTCATTTCAATCTACTAGATGTTCATATATGGATTTATCTGAATCCTGATATGTTGCGAACTCTTGCATGGCTGGCTATGTCCTTTGATTTACAAAGGTAAGGTTGGTGTAGCAATCCAGACCAATTATTACGTACTTTGGGGGACATGGTTTGGTGTGTTGTTGTTGTAAATATTAGGTGTAGAAAATAGGATTGTTGAATTTATGAGATAAATATGCTTAGGTTTTTTTGCATTTAACCCTAAGTATAAAAGGAAAAAATAAGTTTTTTTCATTACAAGATTTCATTCTTGAAAAACCTAGCCACATTTGTTCTTATTTTCTCTCAAATGTTGGAAGAAAAAGAAGAAAAAGAAAAGAGAAAAGAAAATTTCTGGTGTAATAAATTTTAACTCAATCTCTAAAGTGTTTAGAAAGTTGGTTTCAAAACCTCATTTTAATCTCTATAGAGTTTAGGGATTTGATTTTGTGAGTGAAGCCCACAATTCCTTTTTTTTTTTTGTAGCGAGACATACCTCGGAAGATCATTCAGAGTTGGAACAACATTTCTTCTTCTTTCTTTTCTTGTGTATGGAACCAAGAAAGCACTCAAGACAGCACACATGCCTTCAGGAATAAGCCAGCGCGTCCCGACTCCTACACAGGGTCGTGACGTACCATATAAGAAAATACAGGCAGAAACTTTCAGGCTCTTCACTTCGCAACGATAGCACTATTGCGTCGTGATGTGGAGACGATCGCGTCGCGACCTCAACTCTTGTGCGTCGCGACTGTAATATCCCGAATTTTTCGAAATAATTCTAGAAGATTTCTGATTAAAGTTTAGGTTTTGGAACTAGATGATGTTCTAAAATAAGAGTTTAACTGTTGGAAAAAAAATCAGAATGTTTTAAAGTGAAGCTTTTTCCCAATGGAAAATGCATGATTTCGAGAACCGATTATGCAATTTCTGTTTATATTGTTATTTGCGTAAAAAAATATTGTCTTGACAGGTTTGACTAGAACTTGGATTGTTCGTGAAGCCATGTAAGTAACTCATGCGATGAGTACTTGAATTATTGCTTTATGTTTAAATATATATATATATATATAGATAATTGAAATGTTTATGTTATAACAAAGATATGTGAGAAGTGGTTTTGAGAACAGAGTTCGAGATTGTGTGTAGTTAAGTTAATCGACCACCACAGGTATGGACGTTTATGTTATTGCTATGATATGAAATAAGATGTTAGACGAGGTTAATGTCTATATGTATGTATTAATGTATGTCGGTGTATGAATATGTATATGTATAAGTATATGAACACGTATTTGTATATGTATGTGTAACATCTCTGATCTGGGAGATACTACCGGCAAGGGATAGACCGCTCTAACCCCATAAGCCTCTGACTTTGATAACTGTTATCTAATACTTATACTCTTTCTCTAACTATATTTCGTACATGGGACCGAGGCCCAAGCTCAAAAACTCACATGCAACTCAAATACAATAACTATATACAAAATACAATATGATTTTTACAATGACTATTCCCATAATTAGAAACTAATACATGACTTTTACTTTGACTTTGACTCTGGACTGGTACTTTATCTGACCTAGACTGGTGGACTCCAACCCTGGTGACTGCATTTGTATCCGTCCTCCCGAGCTCATCCTCTTGGAATTCCTGCAAAACAAATACTGGAGGTAGGGGGTTAGACCGTTGAACGATCTAAGTGAGTGGACGAAAAACTGAATAACTGTTATAAAAACTTTTGGTTCTGAAATCACATTTCAAAAGCAACGCTATAAAAATATTTTCTGAAATCCTTATCTGAAATCTTTTCTTAAAAGCTCATCTTTCTGAAATCTGCTTTCTAAAATCTTTTCATAACATCTGGTCTCTGAAAACTCTTTTTTTGAAAATCTGATTTCTGAAAACTAGTCTGTATCTGAAAAACTTGACGCATGGGGACGTTACGTATCGTTGTCCCCCACACGCCTAACTAGAGCCAGAAGTGTAAAACCATGACTTTGGAGCGTTACGTATCGCCGTCCCCCAAAACATGCCACTACCGTCCTTGAAACTGGTGGTCTTGGGGCGTTACGTATCGCCGTCCCCCAAGCCACAAACTAGAACTGGGGGTGCAGACCTATGCTATCACCCAAGCTCTGAAACTAGGGTCTAGGGATGTTACGTATCGCCGTCCCCCTAGCCCTGCTCTAGGATCTGAGGGCATTACGTATCGCCGTCCCCTCAGTCCTCTACATGTGCACATGTCCTCTTAATCCGTCAATTCCAACTGTATCTCAAGTTACATACTGGGGGTGAGTTTTTACCTTATGCCCCGAAAAATATAAAAACTCAGGTTTTGAAAAAATCTCTTTTCTAAATCACTATCATCTGAAAAGTAATTGTACATAAATAAAGGCTAACACCCTAGGTGCTGAAAAAAAAAGTAAGTCTGTATTAATAAAGAACAAATAAATCAATAATTAAAATCCACTTGAAGAAAGAGGTGTCCACTCACTGTTCTGGAATCTGGCTGGCCTTACACGCTTGCTGAGAGAATTCTGGTTCCTGCGACAATCTAAAATTGACAACCTTAGTTAGAACTAGGTTGGGAAACATATTACGTAAGTAAACTAAATTTATTCATTCAAATACTTATATCATAAAGTACTGTGCGATTACGGACTGATACGTGACTCTTAGGGCGGCTTCTAACACGTGGAACTGGAATGATTAAAATCAGTTTGACCAAATTTTGTATTCGTGTCGCGACGCAAGGGTCCTGCGCGTCGCACAGCGCGTCAGCTAGAAACTGCCCAGGAATTTCATCACGCATCGCGACGTAAGGGTCTTCCTGCATCGTGATGCAGACCTACTGTCCAAGTTTCCTGCATTTTCTTTATCTTATGCGTTTCTCACCCAAATACTTCCTTAGTACTTCCACATCAATTTTATCACACAAATCACTTCATTAAACTTCAAATACACATGATCTACATCCAATTAACATCTCTAACAACTCTTTAAACCTTAAACTCATAAACTTTAACCAAACTTTAAAAACTCCCAATTTGGGTATCTTAGCTAATAACCATTCCCTTCACTTATTATTCACTAGGATACAATCCATATCATGACATCAACTTTAATTTATCATTTTATTTTCAAAATAAAACAATTTAAGATTTGGGTAAAAATGGATTTTACCTTCCATTCTCTTGATTTTGATTTTCTTTTTCTTCTTCTTCAAGCTTCCATGGATGCCAAGCTCTTTGCTCTTCCCTCTATTATCTTCTTCATTTCTTTCTTTTCTTCTTCTTCTTCTTCTCTCTCTCTTTCTTCTCTCTCTCTCTCTCTCTCTCTCTCACGCCATATCCTCTTTTCTTTCTAATTTTGTGTTTCAAAAATGGGTATTTGTGAATAGTGGACCCTTTATATAATGGGGTCATTTGATATTTGGAAAATATGGAGAAAAGTGTGGAAGTGTGTGGAAAGTTTGAGTTTTCTCCATTTTGACCCGTAATTACTATTCATCAGAATTTTGACTTGCGATTTTTACCAGCTTCTGTTCCGAATTTAGAAAAATATCTTACGCGGAAGTTGTAGGTCTCAATATCCGCTTTCCGACTATATATTATTCATAAAATTCCGAGTTCATATGAAAAAGTTACGCCTCAAATACCACGGGCTGTACAAAGGGGCACATCGTACAGTTTCGTCCCGGGACTTCGAGGGATTTTCCGATTGTCCCCAAAGTCATACCATGAGTATATTTAGGTCTCAACATAATTTATTTTATGTGCCTTCATTCCGTACGTAATAGTACTACTGTATGCAGTAGTAGTAACTTCCGGTCGTTACAAATTCTCCCCTCCTTAAATAGGATATGTCCTCGAATCCTTTCTAAACTTGGTATCTCACCACATATCACCGTGTTTACGGTCTCTTTCTAGATCACCAGTTTAACTGACTTAATACTCGTAACTCCCTTGTTTCATCTGCTAGTACTCTTTACTTTTTCTATAAACTAATTTACGCTCGCTTCCGTCTTTTCTTTATCGTGGCTTCTGTTTTATGCTTAGTATCTTTGAACTTTGGATCGAGAGGGAACTCACTGTCCTATTTCAATGACTTTTTATTCATTACTTTACACTACGGTCATGTCCCAACTCTTACGGTGCATTAGGAATTTTGCTCATAAACTTTTCGTTATTCTTACTAACTCCAGCTCATTTCCCACTTGAGCTATTTATTCCGAAGGGTACTAGGTTCGTGGTTTAGATCTATATTTTTCAGTTCCTAGCTTATTCTGTATAACTATGGGGCTAGAATTTTCTACATTTCTTACAGATCTTTTAACTCTGTGGGTATTTGCGCTTTCTGCAACTGGGTTCTTGACTTTGGCTTGACTCTGGGTCAAACTCCTTATATAGCTTTGCCTTTTTCTGTTGTTCACCCAATGGGTTTTCACTGAGAAGGGTTATTCTGGTAGTTCCGCTGGGAGCCAAACTGTATGCATATTTCCGCTTAAACTGTATTTATTGTCATAGAAGGGAACGTTGGCAATTTGATTCTAATTATAACTCATACTCCCTTCATACTTTTACTTTCATTGTTATTGCAAATCTGGTTACAGTGTTCCTTACTGACTTGTTTTCCAAAGGCTAGAGTTGTCATGGGTCATTACTCAATATATATATATATAACTACACCGTGTCTTGGGGATTCTCTCCATATGCTAACTGGGACTTGCAGTAATTTATCCCTCTGATTCATATTGTTCTATACATTTACCAAACCATCCATACCCATGGCTAAAGCCGTCCCAAACCCATAGTGGTTTTGTCAACTTAGACTATGGCTGGGTACTTATATGGTTTACGTGAACTAACACGTAAATGATTTTTGGTTTCATCTTGCTACTATGAACCCTTGTGGTTTAACTCTTGTCTTTAACTTACTGGGCATCTTCCACTGTCGCCGCTGCATCTCCACAGCTTTCCTTCTAAACTTTTTCCTTGTACTCAATGTCTTCTATTTTGTCTTATACTATACTGAGAACTCTCGTAATCTATGTTTCTGGCTTCTTATCCAAAGGATAACTTTTCTTTTACTTATGCACTATCACATCTGACACCGGTTCCTTTGTTTCTCAGTCATTACTTAACTATTGCTTATCTATATATTGTGCCGTCTATGCAACTTTTCTAACTCTTTATCTTGGGGTTGTCTCGTACTTTTACTCTATTCTCATACTAAGTCTGAAGGTCTTCTACCACTATACTTTAACTCATTCTAGGAATATTTTGAGGCAATCATCATGATCCACCTCTGCTGCTGTTGTTTAATGAAGGTTGGGAGGGTGGGACTGTTGGGAAATAATAACCAAGCCCCAAGATCAACAAGAACAAGCAAAATATATAAATACATGAATGAATTAATTGAAGTATGGCGGAATCATACTCACAATACTTGAAAATGGATGCTAAGATGATGCGAAATTCCTCCCTTGTGCAGTGAAGCTCTCGGCCAAGAAGAAAAGATGGACTCCAAGTCGAGTTTGATCCTTCCAAGCTCAAGGATTAGTTTCCCATATCACCTATGTATGATCCCTTGAAGGTGCTAGCCTTTGTTGTGATTTTGAATGCACAACTTCTTCAAATCTTGCCACAAAAATTGAAGAAATGGAGAGCCCAAAACTGCATGTAGTTTCGGCAATGTGAGAGAGAAAAGTTGAATGATTTTTGTTACAAAAAATCAATTTATATTTATGTCATAATATCTATTAAATTAATAATAAACTTATGACACAAATCATGCAATGGCTTAGAGTGTCAAACACTCAATTTCCATGCAAAACCATTTAGTGCATTGTACACTATCTCCATGCAATGCATTAGAGTTAAATAATGCATAATATGACATGTGTCATGTGGGCCCCACACGTTTCCAAATGAAAGTGGGCCCACGTGCACTCACGCGTTCGGGTTCGATATTTCCGAAATACCGAACTTACGTCGCGACGTTAATTAAATCGAATTTAAATAAATAATTGCGCCTAGCGAAATTATTATTTACGTCGCAAACGTATTAATTCTAAATTAACTCATTTGTCCGAATTAAAATCTAATTTTAATTTCCCGTCGAAATCGAATTTCGATTATTATATCGAATATAATAATTTTACGATTAATTCCAAATTAATCGTTCTCTCTCTATGTATAGTACTTTATCCAAGATAAAGTCTCTCCGTAATTAATCCATCATTAATCGAGTTTGAATCATACGTCATTGGTGAATCTTCGGGAAGCGACCCAAGAGATCTCTGGATATGTTGGCAGTAAATACGGCCGTCAGATTATCCGAACACGTACGTACCTCGTACTATGTTTTTACCGATTCACAAGACAAGGTTGGCTTCTAGCAAAGCGCCATGCCTACCCAATTCTCCAGAAATATTCTTATAGGAATATAAGATCTATATCAAGCGTAGTATACCGTAGTATTACGTACATCGATCCAGTATCGGACGATCACATGTTAGGCATGGGGCTGGAAATGTGTCTGCCCCGTACGAAACATATATCGGACATCAAGCAACTAGTCTCTTTAAATCGGACAATCCTGACCTGGTCATATTGTCCCGACGGTTGCAACCTTTTATAGAGTACTAGTTCTGTGTCCTGCGTGATCATCACCTCCATATGTCTGAAGTGATACTTCCATCTCGACATCACATCCAGTACACTACGATTCTCGATAAACCCAGAAGAGGTGTACATAGAACCGGTTAAGGTCCCCAACCACCAAAACCAAAGTTTACCGATTGTCGCAAGTACTAGCGATGTAAGTCTCAGGTTAAGACCATATACACCTACCCTGATGCGGCCTCCCATAGACACGCAGACATACTACCAATGGGATTCCGCGGGGTCTATCCAGAGCGAAGCTGTTTTCCGTACCATCGGTTAAAACACAACCTCCTATCGCACTTGCATAAGTATCCAATACTTAAATATATGAGAACTATGCCGTTGTGCCCTCACAACCTGCACAAGCGCAATACTAGTCTATTCCGCATTATCGATGTCCGATCTCGATAATACTCCGACTAGGGATATTTAATGATTAAACCTTTATGGATTGATACTGTCTCATATCATCTCAATCTGGTATTAATCATATGGACTTTCGCCATTTATATATCAAAGTAAATAATATTACAAAACGGCAAAAGGCAATTTCATTATCACATAATTAATTTTGTACAATAATACAATATCATTTACAAACAGTGACGCTATGGGACATAATGTCTAACAATCTCCCACTTGACCTATAGCTAGTCACTCAAGCATTTAATACCCGAACTATGTATGTGTCGTTCAAAAACTTGCTGAAGAACAGCCTTCGTCAGCGGATCTGCAATGTTGTCATCTGATGTGACCTTCTCGACCTTTACATCGCCACGATGTATAATCTCCCGAATCAGATGGTAACGTCGAAGAACATGCTTGGACCGTTGATGAGACCTTGGTTCCTTAGCCTGTGCTATAGCCCCGTTATTTTCACAATACAATGGAACGGGCTCAGCTGCTAACGGAACTACTCCTAATCCGATTAGGAACTTTCGGATCCAAACTGCCTCCTGTGCTGCTTCAGATGCAGCGATGTACTCCGCTTCTGTTGTTGAATCGGCAACAGTATCTTGCTTGGAAGATTTCCAGCTCACTGCTCCGTTATTCAAACAAAAATGTACCCGGATTGCGACTTGTAGTCATCCTTGTCGGTTTGGAAACTTGCATCGGTATACCCAGATACCGCAAGTTCTCCACCTCCATAAATTAAGAAAGCATCCTTAGTTCGTTTAAGATACTTAAGGATATTCTTAACTGCTATCCAGTGACCTTCACCTGGATCGGCCTGATAGCGACTGCACATGCTCAAAGCATATGAGACATCAGGTCGTGTACATATCATGGCATACATGATTGATCCGACTGCCGAGGCGAACGGTATCCGACTCATGTTGTCTCTCTCTTCCTGAGTCTTAGGACACATGTCCTTAGACAGAGAGGTACTGTTGGATAATATGACCCATAGCGTCACTATTTGCACAGAACATTGTGTTGCTGTAGCAAAATTAACTATGTAACAAGGAAATTGCACTCTCGTCATTTGTGATTAGATCACCATAGATATATAAATGAAGAGAGGTCCCTATGATTAGTTCCTGGATTGAGATGATATGAGACAGTATCAGTCCACGAAGGATTAATCATTAAATATCCCTAGCCGTAGTATTATCGAGACTGGACATCGATAATGCGGAATAGGCTAGTATTGCACTTGTGCGCGTTGTGAGGGCACAACGGCATAGTTCTCATATATATAAGTATTGGATACTTGTGCAAGTACGATAGGAGGTCGTGTTTCACCGATGGTACGGGAAACAGCTTCGCTCTGGATAGACCCTTCGAAATCCCATTGGTATTATGACTAGGTGTCTATGGGAGGCCGAAATCAAGGTAGGTGTGTATAGTCTTAACCTGAGACTTGCATCGCTAATACTTACGACAATCGGTAAACTTTGGTTTTGGTGGTGGGGGATCTTAACTGGTTCTGTGTTCACCTCTTCTGGGTTTATCAGGAATCGTAGTGTATTGGATGTGATGTCAAGACGGAAGTGTCACTCCAGTCATAATGGAGATGATGTCACACAGGATACGGTATTAGTGCTCTTAAGTGATGCGCATCCAATCGTGATATTATGACCAGGTCATGAATATCCGATTATAGAGACTAGTTACCAGACATCCGATATGTGTTTCGGACGGGGCAGACACTTATCCAGCCCCAGCCCTAGCACGTGACTATCCGATACTGGGCCGATATGCACAATACAATCGTATACTACGCTTGATACAGATCTTTGATATTCTTTGATGAATATGTCCGGAGAACTTGGGAAGACTTGGTGCTTTGCTAGGAGTCGACCTTGTCTTGTAAATCGGTAGAACGTAGTACTTGGTACGTACGTGATTCGGATACTCCGACGACCGTATTTACTGCCAGATTATCCGGGGATCTCATGGGTCGCTTCCCGATAATCCACCGATGACGCACAACTTGCACTCTTGAATAATCTGGGATTATACAGAAGAGAGAGAAAATTAATCTAGGATTAATTACGGAGATATTTTATCTAGGATAAAATATCGTCTAGAGAGAGATAACGATTAATTTGGAATTAATCGGTAAATTAATATATTCGATATATTAAACGAAATTAGATTTCGACGCGGAATTAAAATTAGATTTTAATTCGGGCAAACGAGTTAATTTAGAATTAATTCGTTAGCGACGTAAATAATTTCGCTAGCCGCAATTATTCGATTGAATTAACGTCGCGACGTAAGCTCGGTATTTCGGAAATATCGAACCCGAACGCGTGAGTGCACGTGGGCCCACTTTCATTTGGAAACGTGTGGGGCCCACATGACACATGTCATTTTATGCATTATTTAATTGTTAATGCATTGCATGGTGATAGTGTACAATACACTCAATGGTTTTGCATGGAGTTTGAGTGTTAGACACTCTAAGCCATTGCATGTTTTGTGTCATAAGTTTATTATTAATTTAATAAACATTATGGCATAAATATAAATTGATTTTTGGTAAATCATTTAACTTAACACAATTAACATCTCTCTCAAAGTTCTCTCTTCTCTCCCGCCCAATGGGCCACAATGCTCACTGTTTTTCATCACAAAAACGTGACTTTGAGGGAAGCTAGAGTGGATTTTCATGGTGAAAATTCAAGTGCTAGCACACTTACAAGTCTTGCGAAGGTGGTAGGGAGGTTCGACCATGAGCCGGGATCCATCCGACGAAGCTAGGAGCTCCGTTTCCTCACTCAAATTTCTGTTTTGCAGGGCAGTGGGCTGCTGCAGTGGGCGTGAGCAAGGCAGTGAGTTTCTTGGTTCGATTCGTCTTTAATTCGACATAACCGATCAATGTGAGTATTCCGCTACCTCCGTTGATGTATTCACGCATGTTTTCATGTCTTGATTTGATCTTGGGACCTTAGAATAAACCAACAATGGCATCAAGAGCTAATGTTGCAAGCATGAAAAATGTAGGGCTTAAAATTTGGGTAAACTTGTTTTGAGCATGATTTGAATGAATTGAATGTTTGAGTATGCTTATAACATGTTTAATTAAGGTTTGATTGGATCAATTTAATGAAATAATGATTGGATCAATTTTCCCCAATTGATGGAGCTTGGCCGAATGGTATAAGGCATTTGGAGATTTGGAATTTTTTGATTTTTGATTCATTGGATGAGTTAGAATCATGTAGGATGATGTTAATTTGAAATTAATTGGATTGAATTTTGAATTGAACAAAATCCCTAAATTCCTTATGTTGGCCGAATCTACAATGCCCTTTAATGTCTTGGTAATTTTGATTTTATGAACATTGGATGTGTATGAAATCATTCGGGAAGTTAATACGTTGTCGATTGTGTAATTAATCGGATTGAATTCAAATCGGACAAAATAACCTTCCTTGGCCGAGACTTAGAAGCATGTAATATGGGTTTGATTTTTCATTATGTGTGTTTGACATGTAATAATGAATTAAGTATGATTAATTGGACTAATTTAGTGTTTTGGAAATGTTGATTTAGTTGATTAATCATATAATGCACTTTTGGTAATTAAATTGTGAAAATTGGATTTTTGGATTTAATTAATTGGGCCTAATTTTGGAAATTAGAATTTAAAGTTGTAATTGGGCCTATTAGGCTTGATTTATCAAGTTTGGTTTAGGCCAAATGGATTGGATCCAATTGGGCCCAAAACCTTAACCATAAAGCCCAATTGCGACTAATGAACCTTTAATGTTTAATTGGGCCTAATGGGCCGAAATTGATTTTTAAGGCATTTTGGGTGATTCCACTATTGGGCTTTGGTTGCCGAAGCCCATGCCTAAAGAAATTAATTGAAGCCCATTAGACTTAAATTAAATTGACGTTGGACGTTAATCGGACTTTGAGTCCCGACGCGATTGAATTTGGAGTTTAAATCGTAAAAGGTTTATTAATATAAAGTGCAATATTTTATTTGGAATTGAATAGTGAATTAGTATTAAATACATGTTAAATTAGATTTAATGATGTAGTTTAATTTAATTCATGAATTCGTACTTTGAGTACTTATTCGCAAAAACGAGTTTGACTCGAACAAAATCAAATCGTTGTTTGAACATTGGATGATCACTTAATTATCAGATTAATTAATTTGATTAGATTGATTGATAGCATGCTTATATGTGTGAATACGTGGTTGTGTTGAATGAATAATGCATATATCGGATGGATATTAGATGGGTGGGCAATTTTAGAAATTGTTGTAATAAATTCGATTTATTAAATTGGACCTGCGTGTCCAGCCTTATCACCTTCTTTCTCTTTGTATTCTCTTCTCACCTATTCCCTCTATGTATATGAGGTTTCTTTAGAAGTGTAGTGTAACGGGTAGAAGTAGTAGAAGTGCTAGCTTGAGTGAGAAAGGGAGAGATTTGATCTAGGATCAATGTGTTAAGTATCCATCCGCATATCATTATTTTTTATTTCATACTCGCTTTATTATGTATTTAGAATGCATGTTTAAGGGTGTATGATGATGAGACCTAACAAAGATAATTAAATTGGTAGCCAATTTGCACGCGAAAAACCCTCGTTTTATATTAAGCAAATATCCTTCCATTGAATGATTCTTGTTCAAGATCCGAAGTTGGCATTGGTTTTTATTGACCAAAGTCAAGACCTTTGTCAATCAGGATGTACTTGAATCATGAGAGTTTTGTTGCATATCGGTCTTGTCCAAATCGTGATTTTTATTGGCCAAAGTCAAGATCACTTTTTGTCCAATGACATTGATTACGAAACTTTCCTCGTCAATGGGTCCTCTGCTTAACTGGAATCATTAGGTTTGTTTTTGGCCAAAGCCAAGGCCTAGATGATTCGGAGGATAGGGTTAGGAAAATGTAATGGATACATTGACATTATACATATGTTTCGGACTTGGATGTCCACCTAACCGGATCTAGGAATTGGATTGGATCCAATTGATCTGTGAGATCTACCTACTTAAATAGCATACAGCTTTTATTGGCCAAAGTCAAGGTTGTGTGTTATTTAATAGGATCCTAGCCCACTAGGAAACACGTTTTCCCGAGTACTCCACAGAGGGTTAGAGGCTCGACGAAAAATAGTGGGAGGCAAGTATTGAATTTGCAATATTCGTTCAATTACTCGCTAAACACGCTCATTTATAATTTACTCGTCATATTAATTAAAAGTATTAGTCAGACTAATATTTTATGTTGTTTTAAAGATATATATAGTTGAACTATATACAAACTCATTCAATATATAGTTGATTTTATAATTGGATTATAGTAATCAATATAATTGAATTAAAATGATAGTTGATTTTATAATTGGATTATAGTAATCAATATTAAAATTATAGTTGATTAAATAATTGGATTATTGTAATCATTATAATAAATAGTACCTTATTAAAATTGATTAAATAGTTGGACTATTAAAATCATGAAAGAATTGAAAGGTTGAATATTTAAAATATATAATCCTTGGATTAAATGTTTTAAATGATTTAATCTTCAATTGGGAATTAATAATAGGTTAATTTATTTGATAAAATAACTTATTATGACTAAGCCCATATTAAGCAAATAGTAGAGCATAAAGGCTTTGGAAGATTTATGTGATGATGACTTTAGTGCTTAATTAATATACTTATAATAAATCTATCTTTAGATTTAAAAGTATTAAAGTTGCAATTAATTGACTATTCTAGTGGAGAAAAGTCAAAGTTTGCAATTGGGCTTGTAGCACAAGGTGCACATCGTTTCGATATTCCGAAACCCAAGGCTTGCCCAAAGGTTTGTGAAATATTGAAAAGGATAATTGACATATCCCAAAGTAACTACCATTTGGATATGGAAGACACGAAGGAATTAAAAAGGGGCGAGGCTCTAACTTTAAAAATATTTGTCAAAGTTATGTTTACTACTAGTATTGAAATTGGATTTTAAATACTTAGTGTGGTACATAATACATATATGTATTGACGTTCAGAATCCGCTGTGAGCTGGATACTGGCTTCAAGCCGAGATTTCTCTGCGAATTGGAAACGGGACGAAAGTCGCTGTTTCGACCGTAGATACCTAAATTTAGGAACTACCCTTTGGGTATGTACTTAAATTAGGAAATGTTATAATGTAACTAGTTTGACTAGAGACATTATCTCTATATCAGTGTTTAATCCGATGTGGATAAAACCTTTATATTCTAGAACACTAAAGTGTTTCATTATATAAAGATGATACTGAGATAAATACATTAGATAATTTATATTTTGAATATAAATAAAATCTCAAACATATAAAATGACAAATAAATAGCTCAAATTGATTTAATCAATGGAGACTTATTTGTGGCATTGTTGTCTAGGACACAATTAAAGAAGACTCGTATATCCACACTTTTTAAGAGTGGGTACTAGGACTGATTTGACTATTCAAATAAGGTCTACGAATCTTGTTTATTAGGTAAGATACCTAAAATACTATTTACTTGGTAATAGTAAAAGAGCCATCGATCTGTTAGCCCTATTCATGGTGAAGTAAGTGGGCCCATATCTAGCTAGGCTAGATGTTAACGTGAATATTTCGTGACCTTAACGGATGTAACATCACGTTGTGGTTATATGTTTCTTTTGAAGAACACAGATCGGAAACTTTAGAGTTTCGACACGAAGTAGACAAACAGATCGGCTATAGTGTTATTCCGCCACGGTAATACCGTAATGGAAAATACTTAAGCAGTAAGTTTCATATGTACATGAAAGAGTACGGTATTCTTTCATATGAGGACTCCTTTCGTGACACGTCAGTTTGACGGTGTGTCCGAACTAAAAACTGAATTTTGTTGGACAAGATAAGGTTTATCACGAGTCGCTCTGAGCTACTGTTTCCTTCAACAGGATATGTATTAACAGTGCAAAACTTATTTAGAATAAGGTTCCATATAAATCTGTTTGACAGATATCATATAGGATATGAAGGGGTTTCTCATTCCTGATAATTTGGGTATGCCAGGCATAACGTTTGGATGATGCCAAACTAAAAGACCCAAATTGGATAAGTGCCAATATAGGTTATCCTAAGGGAAACCTTAAATATAGTACTTGTAAATCCCACATGAGAACAATGTAATTGTTGCTCACCATGCGGTTTTCCTGAGAGGAATACCGATATGCAGTGGTCAGTGGGAGGATAGTGATACTCGATAAAAAAAATCGGAGTGATACTGTTCTAGGCACGAAGTCCGTAATGGAACATAAACAGTTCATCAATGATGAATCTATACCATTAATCTTCAAATACACAAGAACTTCGTAGATCGGATAGAGTCAGAAAACAACCTAAGGTATGTATTTCTGATCTCACCCCATAAATATGTCAATCTTATGGGGGGTTAGACCGTTGAACGATCTAAGTGAGTGGACGAAAAACTGAATAACTGTTATAAAAACTTTTGGTTCTGAAATCACATTTCAAAAGCAACGCTATAAAACTATTTTCTGAAATCCTTATCTGAAATCTTTTCTTAAAAGCTCATCTTTCTGAAATCTGCTTTCTAAAATCTTTTTATAAAATCTGGTCTCTGAAAACTCTTTTTCTTAAAATCTGCTTTCTGAAAACTAGTCTGTATCTGAAAAACTTGACGCATGGGGGCGTTACGTATCACCGTCCCTCCAAACGCCTAACTAGAGCCAGAAGTGCAAAACCATGACTTTGTGGTGTTACGTATCTGTTAGTGTTCCTAGAACATGTCAAGGATCTCTAAGAGTGATTCGTGTGTGAAAATTACCAAAGAAAGTTACTAAAAACTTACATTGTTTGGATGAGATTTCAAAACTTTTCTTTGTGTTTGTTGAAGCTCCAAGCTTTGTAGAGTGTTTCCATCACTTGGGTGAGTTTCCCTATCACCTTAATCAACTCCTTCAAGTGCTATCTTGTTGAAATTTTACAATAAAATTCCATGGAGGGAGAGAGAAGTGCTCGGCATTTTTTGAGTTAGAGGAGAGAGTGAATAGTTTTTGATATTTTGATTTCTAAAATCAATCACAAAAAATCAAATCCAAAAGTTAGTAAATGCTTTTTCAAAAAGCAAAATGTGTGATACAAGTTTCCAACAAAATCCACCACCAACTTTTTTTTTTGGATAAAGAAAGTATTATAACCAAAAGAAAACTATACAAATAGCAAAGGGGCATACCCCAGGCAACTAGATAGGACAAGCCCTCCTAAAAGAAAAGCCGAAAGGCTACAAGCAAAAGATCAATAAAAGATGTCAACGGGCAAGTTCCAGGAAAGGTGAAGCCATTTATTGTCATAAGATGGTTTCACCTTACGTAGAAAGCTAGCACGATTCTGAACATAAAAAACAATATCATAAAGAAGAGCATAAACAGACCGAAAAGGCATATCATGAGTGCGAGCATTCCTCTCCCTCCAAATATAGTAGACTGACGCTGCAAAAGACAGACGAACCAGAAGGTGACGTAAAGAGGCATCGGTGAACTGACATAACCACTCAACAGTCTGATGCCAATCCCGGCGTCTCCAATCTAACCCACACATAGCCAGCATAGACGACCAGACCCTCGAAGAGAAGAGGCACTGGAAGAAAAGATGATCAATGTCCTCACTTGAACAACCACAGAGAATACAACGCGAGCAAGCAGAGATACCAAACCTCATCAAACTATCCTGGGTACAAAGGCCTCCATGAATAGACATCCAAAGTAAAAAGGAATGGCGGGGAATAGCCTTCCGGAACCAAACAACTCGAGACCAATGCAGCAAGGTTCCCCTAGTCTGTATGGCATTCCATACACTATCCACAGAAAATCTCCCACTCCTATCATCCTCCCAAACCAGCACATCCTCCCTCAAACTAGAAGGAGACGGAAGATGGGACTGAGCCAAATCAACAAGGGCAGCAGACCTAGAAGGGGGCCAACGCCAAGCAGAATCAGAGATAATGGAAGCAACTGTGGCCACCATATCCAAGCCAGAGTCATAAATCACTCTCTCACCCAACGTGTCCACAATCGGGCCCAGAGGATGCCAAGAATCAAACCACAATAAAGTCTTCTCACCATTCCCAATCCTAACTCTCATCCGCCGCCGGGACCAAGAACGAAGCTCCAAGATCTTACGCCAACTCCAAGAGCAATCTGTAGGACAAGGGACCTCCCAAAAACTTCTCCCCCTCAACAAATAAGAGTGAACCCAATTTGACCAAGATGAAACTGGCCAGAACAAGGAAACCAAATGTGCTTAACAATAGCCGCTCTATTCCAAGTATCCAAACTCTTAATCCCCAGCCCCCCTCCTTTAGAGGTAAACAAACTCTACTCCAAGCCACTATCGCCCCAGAAGAGGTGAGCGCACTACCCTTCCAAAGGAAAGAACGCAGAATCGTCTCCACCTTTCTAATAATAGACTTAGGAAGAATAAATAAGGAATACCAATAAACTTGAATGGAGAACAAAACAGACTTAATAAGCTGAAGCCGACCCGCATAAGAGAGAAACTTACTACTCCAACTCTTAGCACGTATAACAATACGATCCACAAGAGAAGCACAATCTGAGGCCCGGAGTTTAGTAGAGATCAAAGGGACTCCTAAATAACGCACTGGAAGAATCCCTACTTGGAACCCCAAAACATGACGCAGTTGGCCCTGAAGGGTAGAAGAGATACCAGAAGAGAAGAAATTACTTTTAGCAGGATTCGGGATTAACCTGATAAACCACTGAACTGCCCGGGACAATCCATGATCAAGGAAACCGAGGATGCATCTTCTTTACAAAAAATCATAAGGTCATCCGCAAAGCAGAGATGAGTAAGACGATCCTTAGAACACCGCCAGTGGAACTTGAAACTCGGATTAAGAGCCATATGATGTAATTTGGTGGGCCCCACTTTAAATTCAAAATTTAAAATTCAAGTGGGCTTGCTCAACACACTTCGGACTCGGATTCGTTTAATCCGATTAAACAAATTTTCTGTCGCAACGTAATTAAATCTAATTTAATTAAATAATAATGCCTAGCAAAATTATTACGGAAGTCGCTCGCGAATTAATTCTAAATTAATTCGTTCGCTTGAATTAAAATCCAATTTTAATTCCGTGTTGAAATTCGATTTCAATTAATATATCCGATATATTATTTTAGCCCAAATAAATAAATTAAATAGAAAAATCCAATTTCACTATTAAATTTATTTTACCGATTAATTCCAAATTAATCGCGTTCTCTCCTCTCGACGAATTTAATCCCAGATAAATTCTCGACGCAATTAATCCCAGATTAATTCTTGCCGTAATTAATCCCAGATTAATTTTCTCTCTCATAATTAATCCCAGATTAATTTTGTTCGAGTCAAATATCATCGGTGAATCTTCGGGAAGCGACCCAAGAGATCCCTGGATATGTTGGCAGTAAATCCGGTTGTCGGACTATCTGAACACGAGCGTACCTCGTACCACGTTCTTATCAATTTACAAGGCATGATTGGCTTCTAGCAAAGCACTGTGCCTACCCAATTCTCCAGAAATATTCTTTAAAGGAATATATAATCTTTGTCAGGCGTAGTATACTAAATATTGCATATTACGATCCAATATCGGATGTCACATGCTAGGCCTGGGGCTGGAATTGTGTCTGCCCCGTACGAAGCATATATCGGATGTCACAAGCAACTAGTCTCTGTAATCGGATAATCATGACATAGTCATACTATCCCGATAGCTACAGAATTTAATAGTACTAGTTTTGTATCCTACGTGATCATCATCTCCATATGACTGAAGTGATACTTCCATCTTGACATCACACCTAATACACTACGATTCTCAGTATACCCAGAAGAGGCGTACACAGAACCTGTTAAAGCTCCGGACGACCAAAACCAAAGCGTACTGATTGTCACAAGTATTAACGATGCAAGTCTCAGGTTAAGACCAAATACACCTACCCTGATTCGGATTCCCATAGACACATAGTCATACTACCAATGGGATTCTGAGGGGTCTATCCAGAGCGAAGCTGTTCCCGTACCATCGATTAACAGAACCTCCTATCACACTTGCACAAGTATCAAATACTTAAATATATGATAACTATGATGTTAAGCTTCCATAACGCGCACAGGTGTAATACTAGCCTATTCCGCATTATCGATGTCCAGTCTCGATAATACTACGACTAGGGATATTTAATGATCAAACCTTTCGTGGATTAATACTATCTCATATCTTATTAATCTTGACAAGAAACACACTTTGATTCGAAATCCAAGCAAACCCCAAGCAACGGACAGAACCCCAAGAACCTCGAATTTGATTTTGTAAGAACAAAGCTCTTCCAAGGCCACAAAGAAGACTTACAAAGAACTTGCCCTTGAGAACCTTTAAGCTGAATCCTTGTAGTGTTTTGCTAGCAATGGAGACGCCACTAAGTTTGCCAAACTTAGATAAGTCGATTCAAACTTGAAAAGGGGAATCCCTCCCTTACAAGAATTCGGCCATAGCAAAAGCTTTAAGCTTTTGAGGTTTACAAATTTCATTTATTGACCTCAAAATGAAAAAGAAAGAAAGCTTAAATAGTGTTACAAAGAGAAACCCTAAAGGCTAAAATTACAAAAATACCAAAGTCTTCAAATGCCTAGGAAGCTTTATTCTAAACTGATTTGGGCCAAGTGAAATGGCTTTGGGCCCTTTCCATCGAAGCCCACATACGTCTCTATTTGTTTGTTGCAGTCGGCCATAAAACTCTGAACTAATCCCCCCATTGCTTCTCTGAGTCTTTTGGTCCTCAGCCTCGTAATTGGCCCTTCTGGTACTTGTAATGGGTCTTTTGCTTTGTTGTCGGCCTGGATCATGTCATCCTCTCCCTTTTGAAAAGGATTCGACCTTGAATCTGTACATGCATCAAAAGTAGTTAAGTCAGAAACATTAAATGTAGCAGACACATTATACTTACCTTGTAAATCCAGCTTGTATGCATTGTCATTAATCCATTCCAAGACTTCAAATGGACCATCCCCTCTCGATTGTAGAATAGATTTACGTTGTTCAGGAAATCTCTCCTTGCGCATGTGTACCCAAACCCAATCTCCAGGCTGAAATACCACACGTTTTCTTCCCTTATTAGCATGAGAAGCATATCGCTCATTCTTTCGTTGTATTTGCTCT
This sequence comes from Zanthoxylum bungeanum, assembly GCA_019454045.1. Taxonomy (NCBI): domain Eukaryota; kingdom Viridiplantae; phylum Streptophyta; class Magnoliopsida; order Sapindales; family Rutaceae; genus Zanthoxylum; species Zanthoxylum bungeanum. Next base: position 69,973 of record SKCR01030807.1, read on the forward strand.
CTTGCTTTCTCATGTATAGCTTCACCAAATCGGCTTTCCTTTTTCCATCTAGCCCCGCATGTTCATCGACAGGCAAATGTAACAAATCTAATGGAGTTAGTGGCTAAAAACCATAAACAATTATCAAATGGTGAGTAAGATATAGAGGAATGAATACTACGATTATATGCAAATTCAAACAAAAGGCAAACAATCCTCCCAAGTTTTTAAGTTCTTATTGATAATAGTACGCAATAACTGAGTCAAAGTCCTATTAACAACCTCGGTTCTGGCCATCAGTTTGGGGGTGGCAAGTAGTAGAATACAAAAGTTTAGTTCCCAGCTTACCCCATAAAACTTTCCAAAAGTGACTAAGGAATTTGACATCACGATCTGAAACGATACTCCGTGGAATCCCATGGAGTCGTACTACTTCTCTAAAGAACAAGTCATCAATGTTAGTGGCATCATAAGTTTTATGACATGCTATAAAGTGTGCCATCTTACTGAACTTATCAACCACTACAAAGATGGAATCTCTACCCTTCTTAGTCCTAGGTAAACCCAAGATAAAGTCCATCGATACATCTACCCATGGCTCACTAGGTATAGGCAATGTTGTATACAACCCATGAGGCATAACCTTAGATTTAGCAGTTTACAAGTTAAGCACTTATCACACAAATGCTCAATATCTCTCCTCATTTTAGGCCAATAAAAATGTTCACTCAATACCCCTAAGGTTTTGGTAATGCCAAAGTGCCCCATTAAACCTCCCCCATGTGCTTCCCTCACTAGCAACTCACGCATACTACAAACAGGAATGCATAATCTATTCTCCCTAAACAGAAACTCATAATGTTGGTAGAATTTACTAAAAGCAGACTTTTCACATGCAGCATAGATAGTACTAAAGTCAATATCACTAGCATAAAGTTCTTTAATAAATTCAAACCCAAGCATTCTTGCACTCAATGAAGAAAGTAAGGCATACCTTCACGATAGTGCAGCGGCTACAATGTTTTCCTTACCTTGTTTATAGCGGATTACATATGGAAATGTCTCAACAAACTCTAACAATTTTGCGTGTCGTTTGTTCAGCTTACCTTGGCCCTTCAGATGCTACAATGATTCATGATCTGTGTGGATCACAAACTCTCAAGGCCACAAATAATGCTGCCAAGTCTCAAGGGCTCTCACTAGCTCATACAACTCCTTGTCATATGTGGGGTACCTCAAAACTGCTCCATTTAGCTTCTCACTAAAGTAAGCTATTGGTCGCTTTTCTTGCATAAGAACCGCTCCAATGCCTATCCCGGATGTGTCACACTCAATCTCAAATGTCTTCTCAAAGTTGGGTAGTGCCGAGACTGGTGCACTACACAACTTCATTTTAAGATCCTGGAATGCACGCTCCTGCTATTCACCCCATTTGAAACCAATAGTCTTCTTCACTACTTCAGTCAGTGGTGCTGCAATACTATTGAAGTCTTTAACAAATCTGCGGTAGAAGCTTGCTAATCCATGGAAGCTTCTGACTTCTGTCACTGTTGTTGGTGTTGGCCAATCCTGAATTGCCTTCACCTTTTCCAAATCTACCTCGATGCCATCTGCACTCACAACAAATCCAAGGAAAAAATTCTATCCATACAAAAAGTGCACTTATCAAGTTAGCATACAGTTTTTCTTGCCTTAACACATCAAGAACATGCTTCAAATGCATAACATGCTCATCTATTGTTTTACTGTAAACTAAGATGTCATCAAAATAAACCACAACAAACTTACCTAAAAAGGCACGCATAACATGATTCATCAATCTCATAAATGTGCAAGGTGCGTTTGAAAGACTAAATGGCATAACTAACCATTCATACAAGCCATACGTAGTCTTAAATGCAGTTTTCCACTCATCTCCCCCTCTCATGCGAATTTGATGGTATCCACTCTTTAAATCAATCTTACTAAAAATTTTGGAACCAGGCAATTCATCCAACATTTCATCTAGTCTAGGAATGGGGTGACGATACTTTTCCGTAATATTATTGATAGCTCGGCAATCAATGCACATACGCCACGTCCCATCTTTCTTAGGAACTAGAAGCACTAAAACTGCACAATGGCTCATGCTTTCCTTTACATACCCCTTGTCCATCAACTCCTGTACTTGCCTTTGTAGCTCATTTGTCTCCTCGGGATTGCTCCTATAAGCCGGTCTGTTAGGAATGACTGCTCCAGGTATGAAGTCTATCTGGTGCTCAATACCTCTAATGGGTGGAAGCCCACTAGGTATGTCCTCTGTCAGTACATCACTGTAATCCTGCAAAAGAGATGAAATAGACACAAGCAAAAGGGTCAGTGTTAGTAAAATAAATATGAGGCTCCTTATAGTCTAACAATAGCATGAGCTTGCTAGCCTTGAATGCTTTCCTCGCTTCACCCTCACCCATGTAGAAACTTTTTTTAACTCTCCTTTTGTTTCCCCCTCACGTTCACTCACACTCCCCTTGGGAACTCCCACGGCCTTGGCCTTATTTTTCTCACCCGATACACCACTCTCACTAGTCTCACCACTTTGTCACGTTCAAGTTGCAACTTAACCTGATCTTCATGGACTTGTACAGGTGTAAGTGGGTATAATGTAATGGGTTTTCCCTTATGTTGAAAAGAGTACTTGTTCTTGAACCCATCATGAATAACCTTCTTATCAAATTGACACGGTCTGCCCAAAAGAATATGTCATGCATGCATCGGTATCACATCACATAGGACATCATCCGTGTATGGCCCAATGGTAAAGCTCAACAATACCTGCTTTGTCACACTTATTTCCCCATAATCATTTAGCCACTGCAACTTGTAAGGCTTCGGGTGTCTCAAACAACTCAACCCCAATCGCTCAATCAAAGTTGTGCTAGCAAAATTAGTACAACTACCCCCATCGATGATCATACCACACCCTTTGCCATTCACACGGCACCTAGTATGGAATATGTTCTCCCTCTGCTGCACACTCTCATCCTCTACAATATGTGCACTCAAAGCACGCTTGACAACTAAGGATAAGTTATTCAGCGGGTATGCAGCTCCCTCATGGTCACTAGCATCCTCCAACTCTGGCATCTCCTCCTCAACCTCACTATTGGTAGAGTACACATCTCCACTCTTTTTATCAATCACTAAGGTACGCCTATTGGGACATTGTGAAGCATAGTGTCACATGCCTAAACATTTGAAACACTTTACAATCATTACTTCTAGTAGCTAAACCCTCAGGTTTGGTCTAGTTTTGCTCGGTTCTGCAGCCTCTTTACCCTTGGCACTAGGTTCGGCCCTAGGCTTATTAAAGCCTCCACTGAACTCGCCTCTAGGCTTGTCAAACCCTCCATCTCGCTTCTCATTCGGAACCCATTTTCCTTTCCATGCAGAAGTAGCCTGAGTACCAAATCTGAATGTTGACCTTTTCTTGAGTTGCCTTTCTACCTTGATAGCCATGTGAAGCATATCCTCCAAATCAACATAGTGATGCAACTCCACCATGTTTGCAATCTCTCTATTCAAGCCCCTAGAAACCGTGCCATAGTAGCTTCTGTATCCTCAACTACATTTGCCCTGATTAATGCAACTTCCATCTCTGTGTAATAGTCCTCAACACTCTTGGTCCCCTGATACAGAGTTGTAGTTTCTGATACAATTCCCTATAGTAATGGCTGGGTATAAATCTCTTTCTCATGAGACCTCTAAGTTCTGCCCATGTCTGAACCGGTCTCTCATAATTTCTCTTCCAAGTAGAGACAAGCTGATCCCACCAAATCATAGCATAATCGGTAAACTCAATTGCTGCTAGATTGATCTTCTTCTCGTATGAGTAGTGATGACATTTGAAAATCAATTCTATTTTCTTTTCCCATTCTAAATAAGCTTCACGATCATTCTTGCCGTGGAATGTTGGTATTTTGATCTTGATGCTACCTAGATCACCATCTATATCTCCTCGTCTACCACATCCCCTCCTATCATAATCCCCTCTTCTGGCATCAAATGCACCTCTATCATCAATGCACTTTTTTTCAGCTTCCTCTTCATCTTGTGGTACATACTGTGGTGGTACACATCAAGGTGGCACATTATGAGGTGGTGGTACATTCTGAGGTGGTGGTATATGTTGGGGTGGTGGTGCTTTGGGACCGCTATCTCTCCAAAGCGGTATTCATGTTCTGCATCATATCTGTAAATTTCCTATCCAAAGCCTCAAGCTTTTCATCAGTGGTTAGACCTGCCATCTCAACACTAAAAAAAAAGATATAGAAATAACAAGAAAGTAAAGCAAATATGTAAATCCTCACAATCTCACGTGTTTACACTCGAATGATATCACTCCACTCGTGTTGCACTCTATTGGCTTTTACCCGATATTGTGCTCACATCACTGCCTTTTACCACTCTTGAGTTCTTCCTCAATTCAAATGTGAATCACACTCAATCCAAGAATACAAAACCAAGTGTAGTCCTTAAGCTAGCATGAAACACAACGGACCCAATGATATATATATAGGGCAGGCGGAAACAAAATGCGAACAGAATAGCAATAACGAAGACTCAATCAATAGTACTTAAGCTAGAGTAATTAGAATAAAGAAGTAAACAATTAGCACAATGGAAAAAAAAATAAGCATGCAAATTCACGGTCGTATGCAATTTCGGGAGAAAATTTGGCACCTCTATAGAAATTTTGATGGAATACCCTTCACAGACACCCAAATGATAATAATGGAACAAACTAAATTCAACCTAAAATTTTCACTTTTTTTTTTTGCTCAAGTGATCACTATCACTCAAGTCCCTTTTTTTTTATAACTTCAGAAGCTGTTTAAGGTTCTGATTTCAGTAGCTGATTAAGGTTCTGATTTCAGAGGCTGATTTAAGTTATGATTTCAGAGGCTGATTTTCAGGGTCTGATTTTAGAGGCTTTTGGTCAGGGTCTGATTTCAGAGGCTACTGGCCAGTGTCTGATTTCAGAGGTTACTTTTCAGGGTCTGATTTCAGAGGCTACTGGTCAGGGTCTGATTTCAGAGGTTACTTTTCAGGGTCTGATTTCAAAGGTTAAGTTTTTAGAGTCTGATTTTAGAGGTTGAGTTTCCGGGTCTGAATTCAGAGTCTGATTTTAGAGGTTAAGTTTTAGGGTCTGATTTCAGAGTCTAAGTTTCAGTGTCTGATTTCAGAGTCTGAATCTGATGGTTTATTTTCTTTTTTTTTTTGCACTTCACTAGGGTTTTAGAAACAAGTCACACATCCGCCAAAGACCATGCTTATTTCTTCAACATATGCTAAAGAACAAAATGTGTATGACGAACTTATATGAAGAACACAACAAAAACCCAGAACTGGAAAATGATAAAAGATGAACTGATATGCAGAACACAACAAAACCAGATCCATACAAAAACAAAACGAAAACAGAAACAAGATCCAACAAGAACTGAAACGAAAATAACAAAGAACGAAAATAAAAACAGAATCAAACAAAAAAGAAAAGATAGGAAAAATCAGACCTTGGACCCTGAGCTCTGATACCAAATGACAAGAAACACACTTGGATTCGAAATCCAAGCAAACCCCAAGCAACGGACAGAACCCCAAGAACTACGAATTTGATTTTGCAAAAACAAAACCCTTCCAAGGCCACAAAGAAGACCCACAAAGAACTTGCCCTTGAGAACCTTTAAGATGAATCATTGTAGTGTTTTGCTAGCATTGGAGACGCCACTAAGTTTGCCAAACTTAGAGAAGTCGATTCAAACTTGAAAAGGGGAATCCCTCCCTTATAAGAATTCGGCCATAGCAAAAGCTTTAAGCTTTTGAGTTTTACAAATTTCATTTATTGTCCTCAAAATGAAAAAGAAAGAAAGCTTAAATAGTGTTACAAAGAGAAATTCTAAAGGCATAAAGACAACAATGCCCCTAAAGGCTAAATTATAAAAATACCAAAGTCTTCAAAGGCCTGTGAGCTTCATTCAAAACTGAATTGGGCCAAGTGAAGTGGCTTTGGGCCCTCTCTATTGAAGCCCACATGCGTCTCTATTTGTTTTTTGCAATCGGCCATAAAACTCTGAACTAATCCCGTCATTGCTTCTTTGAGTCTTTTGGTCATCTGCCTCGTAATTGGCCCTTCTAGTACTTGTAATGGGTCTTTTGCTTTATTGTCGGCCTGGATCATGTCAAATACGGTACTAATCATATGGACTTTTATCATTTATATATCTAGGTAATCCAATTACAAAATGATAAAAGAGCAATTTCCTTTGTCACATAGTTAATTTTGTACAAGCACACCATGTCCTTTACAAAATAGTGATGATATGGGTCATAATTGTCCAACAATCTCCCACTTGGCCTATAGACAATCACTCAAGTGTCCTGACAAGAAACCCACTTGGATTCGAAATCCAAGCAAACCCCAAGCAACGGACAGAACCTTAAGAACCGTGAATTTGATTTTGTGGAAACAAAACCCTTCCAAGGCCACAGAGAAGACCCACAAAGAACTTGCCCTTGAGAACCTTTAAGATGAATCCATGTAGTGTTTTGCTAGCAATGGAGACGCCACTAAGTTTGCCAAAACTTAGATAAGTCGATTCAACTTGAAAAGGGGAACCCCTCCCTTACAAGAATTCGGCCATAGCCAAAGCTTTAAGCTTTTGAGTTTTATAAATTTCGTTGATTGTTTCCAAATGAAAAAGAAAGAAAGCTTAAATAGTGATACAAAAGAAACCTTAAAGGCATAAAGACAGCAATGTCCCTAAATACGAAATTACAAAAATACCAAGTCTTTAAGTCTTCAAATGCCTAGGAAGCTTTATTCTAAACTGATTTGGGCCAAGTGAAATGGCTTTGGGCCCTTTCCATCGAAGCCCACATGCGTCTCTATTTGTTTGTTGCAGTCGGCCATAAAACTCTGAACTAATCCCGCCATTGCTTCTTTGAGTCTTTTGGTCCTATGCCTCGTAATTGGCCCTTCTGGTACTTGTAATGGGTCTTTTGCTTTGTTGTCGGCCTGGATCATGTCATGTCCAACACTTGAACTATGTACGGGTCGCTCATGCTTATGCTGAGATATCGCTTTCGCCAGCGGATATGCTAAGTTATCATCTGAAACGATCTTCTAATCTTGACATCGCCATGATGTATGATCTCATGAATCAGATGAAACTATTCGAAGTACATACTTGGATCATTGATGAGACCGTAATTCCTTAGCCTGTGTTGTAGCCCAGCTCAGCTGCTAACAGAACTACTCCTAATTCAATTAGGAGTTTTGTAGATCCAAAATGCTTCTTTTGCTGCCTCAGCCGCAGTAATACAATCCACTTTTATTGAATCAGCAACAATATATTGCTTGGAAGATTTCCAGCTCACTGTTCCGTTGTTCAAACATAATATGTACCCTTATTGCGACTTATAGTCGTCTTTATCGGTTTGGAAACATGCAACGGTGAACCTAGTCACTTCAAGTTCTCCTTCTCCATAATTTAAGAAAGCATCCTTAGTTCCTATAAGATACTCAAGGATGTTCTTTACATCAATCCAATGACTATCACTTGGATCGACCTGATTGTGACTCCATATGCTCAAAGCATATGAGACACTAGGTCGCGTACAGGTCTTTCAATGTACGGGTTCTCGGAGAGTGCCAACAACTTTTAGATCTATCCCAGTAGATCCTTATTTCTAGAATAAAGGTTGTCTCTCCCAAGTATTTCATGGAGAATTTTAATGAAAGCCAAGCTTTCACCGATTGTAGCTTGGGAATGTCATTGCTAAGAAGCAATACATCATCAATAAATAGGACATTCATTGTCAGTGTGCTCCCACTAACCTTCTTATATACACAAGAATCATTATCGTTTTGAATGAAACCATATTCCATTATGATGTCATCAAAACGATGACTTTAAGAACATAATGATTGCTTCAATCCATGAATGGATCGATTTAACTTGCAAACCTTGTTTGCATGTTTTGGCACTACAAAACCGTCAAGATGTTGTAAACATCCTCCAAAAGATTTCCGTTAAGGAAAGCGGTTTTGACATCCTTTTGCCATATTTCATAATCGAAATATGCACCAATAGTAAGCATTATCCGAATGGATATAATCATGGCAATGGGTAAAAGGTTTCGTCGTAATCGACACCATATTCATGACAATACCCTTTCGCTACAAGCCTAGCTTTGTATGTTTGTATGTTGCCATCCATGTGCGTCTTCACCATGAAGACTCATTTGCTACCAATAGGCACAATGCCTCTAGTACATCAACCGGTGTCCAAACTTGGTTGTATACATGGAATCCATTTCGGACTTCATGGCACTTTGCTATAAATGGAGTCGATACCTTGTATCACTTCCTCATACGTAGCCAGTTCGTATTCCTCAATAAGATTAATATCTACATGAGGTGAGATAAGAAACCCATACCTCTTAGGTTGTTTTCTGACTCTCTCAGACCTACACGGTTCTTATGTATTAGAAAATTGTGGAACAGTCTCATCCCTAATGAACTGTTCGTGTTCCATAAGGGGATCGGTGCCAGGAACAATATTACTCTGATTTTCATCGAGTTTTACTTTCCTCTCACTTACCACTGCATATAGGAATTCCTATTTGGAGAGCAACAAATATCTTTGTTCTCTTATGAGTTGTGTGGAATTGGTTTCCTTATGATAACCAATTACAAATGGGCACTTATCCAATTTGGGTTGTAGTTTGGTATCATCCAAACATATGCCCAGCATTCCCAAATCATCAGGAATGAGAAACCTGGTTTTTTTCCTGTCAATATTTAATATGAAGTCTGTCCAACAAACTTTGGCGAAACCTTATTCAAAATAAGTATTGAACTGTTCAATGCGTATCCCTAGAAGGAAATTGGTAGCTCAGAGCGACTCATCCTTGACCTTACTATGTCCAACAAGGTTCAGTTTCTCCGTACGGACACACCATTCAATTGAGGTGTTTCGGGAGGAGTCCAGTGTGAAATAATACCATACTCTTTCAAGTAATCAAGAGACTTATTGCTCAAGTATTTTCATTATGGTCCAACCGTAATATCTTAATACTTTTGCCCGTCTGTTTTTCTACTCCATGTCGAAACTCTTTGAATTTATCAAAAGTTTCTTATTTGTGTTTCATAAGATACACATAACCAAAACGCGATGCAACATCCGTAAAGGTTACGAAATACTCATAACCACCTCTAGCCTAGCTAGACATGGGCCCACATACGTCACCATGAACAATGGGTAAACAGCTCGGTGGCACGTACACCCTTTACCGCTAAAAGGTGTTTTAAGCATTTTGCCTAATAAACAAGATTCGCAGACGTCATATGATTTAGGATCAAATCTGTCCATGTATCCATTCTTCAAAAGAGTGGATATACGAGTCTTGTTAATGCGTCCCAAACGATAATGCTACAAATAAGTCTCATCTGATTTACTCAGTTTGAGCCTTTTATTTGTCATGTTATATGTTTGAGATTCATTTATATTCGAAATATAAATAATGTTATTCACATCTAATGTGTATATCTCAATATCATCTTTATAAAAAAAAACACCCAGTGTTCTGGAACATAAAGGTTTACCTGCAACGGATTAAACTAGATATAGAGATAATGTTTCTAGTCAAACTAGGTACATTATAACAGTTTCCTAATTAAAGTACATGCCCAAAAGGCAGTTCCAAAACTTAGGTTCCCACAGCCAAAACAGCAACTCTCGTCCCGTTTCTGACTCATAGGTCGATCTTAACTGAAGCTAGTCTCCTGCTAATCAGAAAATCCCACACATCAGTACATATGTATGTACCACACCCAATATCAAAATCCAATTTTAAAACTAGCAGTGGATATGTTTATGACAAACAAACCTGAAGTCGGAGCCTTGCCCGTCTTTACTTCCTTCATGTCTGCCTTGTCCATACAACAGTCACGCTTCCAGTGACCTCGTTTGCCACAGTTTAGGCAGACATCTTGTGATATGTCATTTGTCTTCCCAGAAGACAGTGACGATTTTGCCTTTGCCCTTTTTTCACACCCCCAGAAGCCTTCGGCCAAGCCTTGGCCTTCTGGGATGTCGAAGTAAGATGTGTCTTGCGCTTCTTGCCCTTTTGGAAGCTCTGGCTCTGTCTCCTTAAGCATAGCCATTAACTCGTCGAGAGTTTTCTCTTGGTTCATGATGAACCCGCCCCAGCTTTTGGGCAGAAACTGTAAGATCAAATCTATGGAAATCTCGGCCTCGTATGTAATGCCCAACTAACCTAATATTCGATGTTAGCAATCATCTGCGACACCTAGTGCTCGACAGATGTGTTGGATAATATGACCCATAGCGTCACTATTTGCACAGATCATTGTGTTGCTGTAGCAAATTAACTATGTAACTAGGAAATTGCACTCTCGTCATTTGTGATTAGATCACCATAGATATATAAATGAAGAGAGGTCCCTATGATTAGTTCCTGGATTGAGATGATATGAGACAGTATCAGTCCACGAAGGATTAATCATTAAATATCCCTAGCCGTAGTATTATCGAGACTGGACATCGATAATGCGGAATAGGCTAGTATTGCACTTGTGCGCGTTGTGAGGGCACAACGGCATAGTTCTCATATATATAAGTATTGGATACTTGTGCAAGTGCGATAGGAGGTCGTGTTTCACCGATGGTACGGGAAACAGCTTCGCTCTGGATAGACCCTTCGGAATCCCATTGGTATTATGACTAGGTGTCTATGGGAGGCCGAAATCAAGGTAGGTGTGTATAGTCTTAACCTGAGACTTACATCGCTAATACTTACGACAATCGGTAAACTTTGGTTTTGGTGGTGGGGGATCTTAACTGGTTCTGTGTTCACCTCTTCTGGGTTTATCAGGAATCGTAGTGTATTGGATGTGATGTCAAGACGGAAGTGTCACTCCAGTCATAGTGGAGATGATGTCACGCAGGATACGGTATTAGTGCTCTTAAGTGATGCGCATCCAATCGTGATATTATGACCAGGTCATGAATATTCGATTATAGAGACTAGTTACCAGACATCCGATATGTGTTTCGGACGGGGCAGACACTTATCCAGCCCCAGCCTAGCACGTGATTATCCGATACTGGGCCGATATGCACAATACAATTGTATACTACGCTTGATACAGATCTTTGATATTCTTTGATGAATATGTCCGGAGAACTTGGGAAGACTTGGTGCTTTGCTAGGAGTCGACCTTGTCTCGTAAATCGGTAGAACGTAGTACTTGGTACGTACGTGATTCGGATACTCCGACGACCGTATTTACTGCCAGATTATCCGGGGATCTCATGGGTCGCTTCCCGATAATCCACCGATGACGCACAACTCGCACTCTTGAATAATCTGGGATTATATAGAAGAGAGAGAAAATTAATCTAGGATTAATTACGGAGATATCTTATCCAGGATAAAATATCGTCTAGAGAGAGATAACGATTAATTTTGAATTAATCGGTAAATTAATATATTCGATATATTAAACGAAATTAGATTTCGACGCAGAATTAAAATTAGATTTTAATTCGGGCAAACGAGTTAATTTAGAATTAATTCGTTAGCGACGTAAATAATAATTTCGCTAACCGCAATATTCGATTTGATTAACGTCGCGACGTAAGCTCGGTATTTCGGAAATATCGAACCCGAACGCGTGAGTGCACGTGGGCCCACTTTCATTTGGAAAGTGTGGGGCCCACATGACACATGTCACTTTATGCATTATTTTATTCTAATGCATTGCATGGTGATAGTGTACAATACACTCAATGGTCTTGCATGGAGTTTGAGTGTTTGACACTCTAAGCCATTGCATGTTTTGTGTCATAAGTTTATTATTTATTTAATAAACATTATGGCATAAATATAAATTGATTTTTGGTAACAAATATCAAAAAAAAACTCTCTCATATTCTCTCTCTCACCTCACGCCCAAACTGAAACATGTTACTGGTTTGGAACCAATTTTGGCGTGAGCAATAGGGAAGCCAAGAGTGGATTTTCATGGTGAAAATTCAAGTGCTAGCACACTACAAGTCTTGCGAAGGTGGTAGGGAGGTTCGCCCATGAGCCGGGATCCATCGGACGAAGCTCGGAGCTCCGTTTCTCAGCTCAAAATTCTGATTTGGTGGACAGTGGACTGTTGCAGTGGCGTGAGCAAGGCAGTGCGTTTTTGGCCTTCATTCGTCTCCAAATCGACTCAACTGATCGATGTGAGTATTCCGCTACCTCCGTTGATGTATTCACGCATGTTTTCATGTCTTGATTTGATCTTGGGACCTTAGAAATACTCAACAAGATGTACCCTCTAACATATGCGAGCGAAAGAGCTTCTTTTGCAATTCGTACTTCTAAGATCCAAGGTTAGATCTATGAAGATCCTGTAATTTGAATATCATGGTATAATGATCTAATCCTTAGTTCTGACAACGAAATTTAGGAGTCATTGCGGCAAGCATAACAGATTGAGCACTAAGGTTATCATCACTATGAGTCTTCCAAATCTCATGCTCTACTATTTGCTCAACTTCGGGCTCAGGCCCGAGAGGTTTCTCTATGACATAGAGTAACTTCTCGGCTTCCTGGACTATCCTGAGATTCATCTCCCAATCTGGAAAATTGGAGTCGTTAAAGACATTGTCACTTAGGATTATGTCCTTTGACGCTAATCTTTCCAATTATATTGATTGCTATAGTCCAACTATCCAATCAATGATTTCGGGTGCAATTAAATGTAATGATTACTATAGTTCAACTATATAATCAACTACAAATGATCGGTTACATTCAAATGTAATGATTACTATAGTCCAACTATATAACCAACTACAAATGAAGTTGTTTGAATACAGTCCAACTGTTTAAAGAAAGCAATATTAAATATTAGTCCAACTAAGATATTTATAACTACGATAAATTAAAATAAAAGAGCGCGTATTGGCAAGTATCTAAACGAAATTACAAATTTAATATTAGCCTCCCACTATTTTTCAGCGAGCCTCTAACCCTCTGTGGAGTACTCGGGAAACCTAGTTTCTTAGTGGGCTACGATCCCGTTAAATAACACACAACCTTGACTTTGGCCAACAAGTTGTATGAAACTTAACTAGGTAAATCTCTAAGATCAATTGGATCTCATCCAATTCCTAGATCCGGTAGGTGGACCTCCAAGTCCGAAACATATATCCAATATATGTAAATATATCCAATATATTTCCTAACATTTTCCTCTTAATCAACTAAGCTTTGGCTTTGGCTCAACAAGCTTAATGATTCTAGTTAAGCGGGACCCATTGACAGTGGGAAAGCTTCGTAATCCACGTCGATGAACTAGAAGTGACCTTGACTTTGGCCAACAAGTCACAACCGCCCAAGACATGCGATATATAACAAAGCTTTCGTGGTTCAAACACATCCGTGATGGACATTGATCTTGACTTTGGCCAACAAACCAATGCCAATCTTGGATCTTGAGAGAGAACCACTCAATGGAAGGAAAAACGATTAATATTTGATGAGGGTTTTTCGGGTAAATTGGCAACCAAATTATTATCTTTGATTAGGTCTCATCATACTTCCTATGCATTCTAAAAGTATAATAAGGCGCGAAATAAATTAATAATGACATGCGGATGGATATATAACAAACTTATTCCTAGAACAAATCTCTCTCTTTCCTCTCTCCCACTAGCACTATTCATACTCCTACCCAATTCTATAATACATTAAAGAAACCTCATTTACATTGAGGGGAATTGGTGAGAAGAGAAATACAATGAGAATAGAGATAATAGGCTGGACACGCAGGTCCAATTTAATAAATTCTAAATTTATTACAACAATTTCCAAAATTGCCCTCACCCTTCTAATATCCATCTGATATACATTATTCATACAATACATCCAAGTATTCACACATAGCATGTTATTCAATCAATCTGATCCAATTAATTATTCTTTGAATTAATGACCATCCAATGTTCAAACAACGATTTGATTTGCGCGAGTCCAACTCGTTTGAGAATAAGTACTCAAAGTACGTATTCTTGAATTATATCGAACTACAATTTTAAATCCAATTTAAATTGTATCCAATACTAATTCATATTTAATTCCAAATTAAGTAATTACACTTTTAATAGTGCCTTTTAGACTTGGATTCCAAATCCAATCCAATTGGGTCTCAAATGCCCAATTAATATCCAATATTATTCAATTAAAGTCCAATGGGCTTTCAATTAATTCTTTAGGTGTGGGCTTTGGCCATTATGGATCCAACCCAAGATGCCAAGGCCCAATTTAGGAATCACCCTATGCCACAAAATCAATTTAGGCCCATTAGGCCCAATTAAATTTTTAAAGGCCCAATAGTCATATTTGGACTTTATGGAAATGGTTTTTTTTTTTAGGCCCAATTGTCCAAAACCAAACTTGGCCCAACCAAGCCCATTAAGCCCAATTACAACAAATTAAATTAACACATCATTCCAAATTACATATTAATTTAATTAAAGTGCAATTAACACAATTAATCATTTAATCTAATGTTTCCAAAACACTAATTAATCCAATTAATCATGCTCAACATTTCCAATTCATCTCCAACATAAATTGAAGCAAAATCAATCTAATACATGCTTCACACTCCACGGCAATAGGGCACAAAATAATACTCAATTTGATTTCAATCCAATTAAATCAACATACAAGATTTATTTCATGCTTTAAACATATCCAATTGTCTAAAATCAAGAAATTACCATGAGTGTTCCTAGGGCATACATTCGGCCATGCTAAGAATTTGGGAATTTTTGATATAATCATATTTCACCAATCCAACAATGCACAAATCCAATTCAACATCATACGTTTATAACCCAACCATCAATTTAGGCAAATCAAGCTCCAAGCCAAAAATCTCAAATTAAAGTATATGAACCCTAGATTTTCAAATCAAACTTAGGATGGCTCTGATACCATAGTTAGTGTTCCTAGAACATGCCAAGGATCCCTAAGAGTGATTTGTGTGTGAAAATTACCAAAGAAAGTTGTGGAAAAACTTACATTGGTTGGATGAGATTTCAAAACTTTTCTTTGTGTTTGTTGAAGCTCCAAGCTTTGTAGAGTGTTTCCAACACTTGGGTGAGTTTCCCTATCACCTTAATCAACTCCTTCAAGTGCTAGCTTGTTGAAATTTTGCAACAAAATTCCATGGAGGGAAAGAGAAGTGCTCGGCATTTTTTGAGGTTATAGGAGAGAGTGAATAGTTTTTGATATTTTTGATTTCTAAAATCAATCACCAAAAATCAAATCCAAAAGTTGGTAAATGCTTTTTTCAAAAAGAAAAATGTGTGATACAAGTTTCCAACAAAATCCACCACCAACTTCTATCACCAAAAAGGTGACTTATGATGTACGTTGGTGGGCCCCACTTTAAATTCAAATTCAAGTGGGCTTGCTCAACACACTTCGGACTCAGATTCGTTTAATCCGATTAAACAAATTTTCCATCGCAACGTAATTAAATCTAATTTAATTAAATAATAATGCCTAGCAAAATTATTACGGAAGTCGCTCGCGAATTAATTCCAAATTAATTCGTTCACTTGAATTAAAATCCAATTTTAATTCCGTGTTGAAATTCGATTTCAATTAATATATCCGATATATTATTTTAGTATAAATAAATAAATTAAATAGAAAAATCTAATTTCACTATTAAATTTATTTTACCGATTAATTCCAAATTAATCGCGTTCTCTCCTCTCGACGAATTTAATCCCAAATAAATTCTCGACGTAATTAATCCCAGATTAATTCTTTCTCTGATAATTAATCCCAGATTAATTCTTACCGTAATTAATCCCAGATTAATTTTCTCTCTCATAATTAATCCCAGATTAATTATGTTCGAGTCAAATATCATCGGTGAATCTTCAGGAAGTGACCCAAGAGATTCCTGGATATGTTGGCAGTAATCCGGTTGTCAGACTATCCGAACACGTGCGTACCCCGTACCACGTTCTTACCGATTTACAAGACATGGTTGGCTTCTAGCAAAGCATCGTGCCTACCCAATTCTCCAGAAATATTATTTAAATGAATATATAATCTTTATCAGACGTAGTATACTAAGTATTGCGTATTACGATCCAATATCGGATGTCACATGCTAGGCCTAGGGCTGGAATTGTGTCTGCCCTGTACGAAGCATATATCAAATGTCACAAGCAACTAGTCTCTGAAATCGGATAATCATGACTTAGTCATACTATCCCGATAGCTGCAGTATTTAAGAGTACCAGTTCTGTATTCTACGTGATCATCATCTCCATATGAGTGAAGTAATACTTCCTTCTTGACATCACACCCAATACACTATGATTCTCAATATTCCCAGAAGAGGCGTAAACAGAACCTGTTAAAGCTCCGGACGACCAAAACCAAAGCGTACTGTTGTCGCAAGTATTAGCGATGCAAGTCTCAGGTTAAGACCAAATACACCTACCCTAATTCAGATTCCCATAGACACATAGTCATACTACCAATGGGATTCCGAGGGGTCTATCCAGAGCGAAGCTGTTCCCGTACCATCGGTTAACAGAACCTCATATCACACTTACATAAGTATCTACTACTTAAATATATGAGAACTATGTCGTTAAGCTTCCATAACGCGCACAAGTGCAATACTAGCATATTCCGCATTATCGATGTCCAGTCTCGATAATACTACGACTAGAGATATTTAATGATCAAACCTTTCATGGATTAATATTGTCTCATATCTTATTAATCTGGTACTAATCATATCGACTTTTATCATTATATATCTAAGTAATCCAATTACAAAATGATAAAAGAGCAATTTCCTTTGTCATATAGTTAATTTTGTACAAGCACACCATGTCCTTTACAAAATAGTGATGCTATGGGTCATAATTGTCCAACAGTATCGCCGTCCCCCAAAGCATACCACTACTGTCCCTGAAACTGGTGGTCTTGGAGCGTTACGTATCGCCGTCCCCTAAGCCACAAACTAGAACTGGGGGTGCGGATCTATGCTACCATCCAAGCTCTGAAACTAGGGTCTATGGGCGTTACGTATCGCCGTCCCCCTAGCCCTGCTCTAGGATCTGAGGGCGTTACGTATCACCGTCCCCTCGGTCCTCTACATATGCACATGTCATCTGAATCCGTCAATTCCAACTATATCTCAAGTTACATACTGGGGTGAGTTTTTACCTCATGCCCCAAAAAACATAAAAACTCGGGTTTTGAAAAACATCTCTTTTTTTAAATCACTATCATCTGAAAAATAATTGTACATAAATAAAGGCTAACGCCCTAGGTGCTTAAAAAAAGTAAGTTTGTATTAATAAAGAACAAATAAATCAATAATTAAAATCCACTTAAAGAAAGAGGTGTCCACTCACTGTTCTGGAATCTGACTGGCCTTACACGCTTGCTGAGAGAATTCGGGTTCCTGCGACAATCTAAAATTGACAACCTTGGTTAGAACTAGGCTGGGAAATATATTTCGTAGTAAATTAAATTTATTCATTCAAATACTTATATCATGAAGTACTGTGCGGTTACGGACTGATACGAGACTCTTAGGGCGGCTTCTAACACGCTGGGGTGGTACTGGAATGATTAAAATCAGTTTGGCCAAATTTTGTATTCGCGTCGCGACGCAAGGGTCATGCGCGTCAGCTAGAAACTGCCCTGGAATTTCATCACGCGTCGCGACGCAAGGGTCTTCATGTGTCGCGACGCAGACCTGCTATCCAGGTTTCCTATATTTTCTTTATCTTATGTGTTTCTCACCCAAATCTTCCTTAGTACTTCCACATCAATTTTATCACACAAATCACTTCATTAAACTTCAAATACACATGATCTATATCCAATTAACATTCCTAACAACTCTCTAAACCTTAAAATCCTCAACTTTAACCAAACTTTAAAAACTCCCAATTTGGGTATCTTGGCTAATAACCATTCCCTTCACTTATTATTCACTAGGATACAATCCATATCATGCCATCAACTTTAATTTAACTTTTTATTTTCAAAAATAAAAAAATTTTAAGATTTGGGTCAAAATGGGTTTTACCTTCCATTCTCTTGATTTTGATTTTCTTTTTCTTCTTCTTCAAGATTCCATGGATGCCAAGCTTCTTTGCTCTTTCCCTCTCTTCTCTTCTTCCTTTCTTTCTTTTCTTCTTCTTCTTCTTCTTCTCTCTCTCTCTCTCTCTCTCTCTCTCTCTCTCTCTCTCTCTCTCTCGTTCTTCTTCTTTCTCTCACGCCATATCATTTTTTCTTTCTAATTTTGTGTTTCAAAAATGGGTATTTGTGAATAGTGGACCCTTTATATAGTGGGGTCATTTGATATTTGGAAAATATGGAGAAAAGTGTGTAAGTGTGTGGAAAGTTTGAGTTTTTTCCATTTTGACCCATAATTACTATTCATCAGAATTTTGACTTGTGATTTGGACCAGCTTCTGGTCCGTATTTGGAAAAATATTTAACGCTAAAAGTGTAGGTCTCGATCTCAGATTTCCGATGATATAATATTCATAAAATTCTGAGTTCATATGAAAAGTTACGCCCCAAATAGGGCAGTACAAAGGGGCACATCATACAGTTTCGTCCCGGGACTTCGAGGGATTTACCGATTGTACCCAAAGTCATACCATGAGTATATTTAGGTCTCAACATAATTTATTTTATGTGCCTTTGATATGTACGTAATAGTACCACTGTATGCAGTAGTAGTAATTTCTGGTCGTTACAGTATGAGATGAAGATGAGTATAATTTAAGTGTATAAGAAAGTGATGATGAATAATAACCCATGAATGAACAGTAGCTCGATCAAAATTCCATCGATTCCAGCACGTTCATGGGATCGTTTAGAGTCTGTATATGCCCTCGAAATCTTGGTAAGACCTCCCGATAAAAATTCGCTAATTTCAAGTTTATATTAAATGTTCGGATGTTTCCAATAGCTTCGTAGAGTAGCATAATGATATAAATTGAATTATTTGAGCATGAGTATATTGAATATGTTTATTTGGTAGAATCCGAGTGAAAACGGAATGAATTGAATCGATCTGATTGAATATTTAAGTTTCCGGTAAAAGTGAGTTTTGCGTGTATTGATGTGTTTTTTTATTGTAATGATAGTTATGAGTTATATATGATGATACGATAATGTTAGATAAATTCGAGTCGGTTCGAAGGGTTTGGGACCATTCTGTAGCATTTGCATAAAATTTTTCGGAAGATTTTCCTAAACGCGTAAGCGAAGGATTTAAGTGAACTGATTACTTGGATTAGTTTGTAATGATTTTTTTAAGATTATTGAAACTGAAAATATTGAAATCGAACTTGATTTGGTTGTCCCGGAAAGATCCAAAATTTTGTCAAAGTTAAGTCGAGAATTCTGTAAAGTTACGATTCTGATGACGTTTTGCCAGTTGTCTTCACAGATTTGACTAGGACTTGGATTGTTCACGAAGCCAGCTAAGTAACCCATGCGATGAGTACTTGAATTGTTGCTTTGTGTTTAAATATCTAGAGAGATAATTGAAATGTTTAGGTTATAACAAGGATAGTTGAGAAGTGGTTTTGATAACAGAGTTCGAGATTGTGTGTAGTTAAATTAATCGACCACCACATGTATAGACATTTATGTTATTGCTATGATATGACATAAGATGTTAGATGAGGTTAATATCTATATCTATGTATTCATGTACGTCAGTGTATGAACATGTAATGGTATGCATATGTATAGGTGAATGAATATGTATATGTATAAGTATATGAACACATATTTGTATATGTATGTGATGATAAGATAAATATGATTTGAGTGTATAAGATTGAAAAGAGAACAAGTTATGATTTCTGAATTTGTATTAGCACGTGTGAATGTGCGTTAATGGAATAGTTTATTATTGACTCATGCATAAGATTTAACTGTATAGAGGTTAGGTTGGGTTGGTATAAGTTAAGCATTTCCTCAGTAATAGAAGTACGTGATTGATAGGATACATATATGAATGGAAAAGTATATTTGGTAAGATATTATAAGTCTGTTTGCTAAGTTTGTTATTTTATGTACATATATTATGAAATAGACTGAATGTGTTTGTGAGTTTATGGTATTAGACACGTTTCCAAGTAAGAATTCTGAAATTGGGTTTGCATGAATATAAGAGAAGTGAACTATGGTTTCTGAACTAATATGTGTGAATGCATATGTCACGAATGTTGAGTTATTATAAGGCTATCGGAATTGAAGAAATTTTGTTTCGAATTTAGGAAAGTTTGTTCGAGTTACTGATTTGATGATATTTTTGTTGGGGTTTTAGGCAAAATACCCGGGTTACGCAGCGGAATGTGGGAAAATCAAATTTTCCCATTTCTTTAATTTTTTTTGGGTAATTAAAATTAACTTATTTATTTTAATTACTCAATACTCAAAAACAAAAATTTTTAACCCAGAAATCATAATTTCAGTAAATTACCATACAACCCCAAAACTTTCCATTTTAATCATTTTAGTCATAAGTTGTTCAAAACAGGCTTAGGTGAGTTCCAATCACAACCAAAATGATTTGTAAATCAAATATACATTAAAAACAGAATTCTAAAAATTTTTCCAGATTTTTCAGTAATCATGGAAATGCCCCAAAATTTTACATTTTGATCATTTTAGTCTTAATTTGTCAAATACATAATTAGGTGATTCCAAATCACTACCAAAATGATCTATACATGTATTATACTTGAAAATACAATTTTCAATTCAAGAAACCAATTTCTCCCAAATTGCCGAAAAGGTCCCTCAACTTTCCAAAAATTACACTTTAGTCTAAATCGGTTCAAAACCATTCAAGATCAAGTCCAATCAATACCAAATTTAATATGCATCATATACACATCATTAATTAACACATATATGAAAAGCCCCAAATTTGGAGTGGGTTATGAACCCTATTTATATAATTTCCACAAATTGACAAATTTAACACCAAATTAATTAAATTCATTACTTTAATTCAATCCTTACTACACCAAACAAGTCTCACCATCATGAAAAAAATCAAGAATAATTCTAGGTCATTTATGAGTGGCTAAGTAACTCTAGAATGGCAACTTCACCATCAAATGGTTAAAAGAATGCTTATAAACTAATTTCATGCAATCTTAACAGTTATACATGCTTCCATCTTTCTTCCAAGTTCCCAACCATCACAATACATCCACAAAAGAGTAGAGAAAATTCTAAGCTACACATATTGATGCCTAGAGTCTTAGAAACAATTTTCATAAAGAACAAAGTAAGAAAAACTTACAAAATTCCCAAGTTTCCAAGCCTTTTTTGCTTTCTTTCTTCTTTTCTCTCAAACTCCTTTGTATTTTGATTTTAGGGTTCATAGATAATGAAACACAAATTGAAAAAGATGGCTTTTATAATTTCCTTAGGTTGACTGAAAATTGGAACAAATAATAGCCATGTATTTTCCAATTTTTATTTCATTAATTAACTTAAAGGATAATGATTTAATTTAATTTGTGGTATTTATTCATCAAATAATTTAATGAATATCACAAATGTACCAATTAAATCATGCCAATTTTGTTAGAGAGTAATGACCCATAGCGTCACTATTTTGTAAATGATATTGTATTATTGTACAAAATCAACTATGTAGTAATGAAATTGCCTTTTACCGTTTTGTAATTTATTTACTTTGATATATAAATGGTAAAAGTCCCTATGATTAGTTCCGGATTGTGATGATATGAGACAGTATCAATCCATAAAGGTTTAATCATTAAATATCCCTAGTCGTAGTATTATCGAGATTGGACATCGATAATGCGGAATAGACTAGTACTGCACTTGTGCATGTTGTAAGGGTACAACGGCATAGTTCTCATATATTTAAGTATTGGATACTTATGCAAGTGCGGTAGGAGGTTGTGTTTTACCGATGGTACGGAAAACAGCTTCGCTCTGGATAGACCCCGCGGAGTCCCATTGGTAGTATGTCTGCGTGTCTATGGGAGTCCGCTTCAGGGTAGGTGCATATGATCTTAACCTGAGATTTGCATCGCTAGTACTTACGACAATCGGTAAAATTTAGGTTTGGTGGTCCAGGGCTTTAACGAGTTTGTGTATACCTCTTCTGGGTTTATCGAGAATCGTAGTGTTACTGGGTGTGATGTCAAGATGGAAGTATCACTTCAGACATATGGAGATGATGATCGCGAGGGATACAGAACGAGTACTCTATAATGGTTGCAACCATCGGGATAATATGACTAGGTCAGGATTATCCGATTCAAAGAGACTGGTTGCTTGATGTCCGATATGTGTATCCTACGGGGCAGACACATATCCAGCCCCAGGCCTTACATGTGATCATCTGATACTGGTTCGATTAACACTATACTACGGTATACTACGCCTGTTATAGATCTAATATTCCAGTAAGAATATTTCTAGAGAATTGGGTAGGCATGGCGTTTTGCTAGAAGCTAACCTTGTCTTGTAAATCGGTAAAAACGTAGTACTTGGTACGTACGTGTTCGAATAGTTCGACAACCGGATTTACTGCCAACATATCTAGAGGTCTCTTGGGTCGCTTCCCGAAGATTCACCGATGACGTATGATTCAAACTCGATAATCTTGGATTAATTACGGAGAGACTTTATCTTGGATAAAGTACTATAAAAAGAGAGAGAACGATTAATTTAGAATTAATCGTAAAATTATTATATTCGATATAATAATCGGAATTCGATTTCGACGCGAAATTGAAATTAGATTTTAATTCGGGCAAACGAGTTAATTTAGAATTAATTCGTTAGCGACGTAAATAATAATTTCGCCAGGCGCAATTATTTATTTAAATTCGATTTAATTAACGTCGCGACGTAAGCTCGATATTTCGGAAATATCGAACCGAACGCGTGAGTGCACGTGGGCCCACTTTCATTTGGAAACGTGTGGGCCCCACATGACACTTGTCATTATTTGCATTATTTAAACAAGATGCAATGCATGAAGATAGTGTACAAAGCACTCAAGGGTAATGCATGGAAATTGAGTGTTAGACACTCTAAGTCTTTGCATGGTTTGTATCATATTTATATTATTATTTAATATAATTATGACATAAATATAAATTGATTTTTGAGACAAAAATCAAATACTTCTCTCCCTCTCTAATTACCGAAACTGTGACAGTTTCTTGGCTCTCCATTTTTCAGGTTTTTGTTGTAAAAGCTTGAAGAATTTGTGTTTGTTTGGAACATAAGAACACATCTTTGGCTAGCACCATCAAGGGATCATACAAGGTGTTATGGGAAACTCATCTTAGAGCTTGGAAGGATCAACTTAAGCTTGGAGCTTCTCTTTACTGTTGGCCGAATTCCCCACTGCCAAAGGAGCAATTTTCGCTTCATCCATTGCATCCACATTTGGTTTTGTGAGTATTGTTTCCGCCATTACTTCAATCTAGTTCATTCTTATATATATCTCTGCTTGTTTTTGATCTTGGGATATGGTTATTAGATTTCCAACAATGGTATCATTGAGCCTAAAAATGCATGCAAATATATTAGGATGTTATTTGGGGAAAATTGTTTGAAGCATGATTTGATGAGTTTGCTTGATAAATATGCTTAGATGTATGTTAAATGGGTTATACATCATCAATTTCATGGAAAATGAATTGGATTAATTTTTCCAACCCCAAAGTGGCTTGGCCGAATACATGCAAGCATGTGGACTAGATGATTTTTTAATTTTAAGACATTGGATGACTTGAAATAATATGGAGATGATCATTTGTGAACTTGATTGGATTGAAAACGAAATCAGAACCATATTAATCACCTTGGCCGAATGCTTGATGATGATTAGGGACTTGATTTTTTGATTAAATAATGTTGGACATGTATTTAAGATAAAAATATGATTAATAGATTAATTTGATATTTTGGGAATATTGATTTAAAGGATTAATCATGAAAATACACTTTAATTAATTAAGTTATAAAATTTGGAATTTTAAAATTTAGTTAATTGGGCTTAAATTGGAATTGGGCCTAAAACTATTATATTTGGTCATAAATGGGCTTGGTTGGGCCAAGTAGATTGGACCATTTGGATTGGATCCAAATGGGCCTAAATCACACCATTTAAGTCCAAATGTAATAAATGGGCTTTTATGTTTAATTGGGCCTTATGGGCTTGATATTGATTTTATGGCAAATGAGGGTGATTCTTATTGGGCTTGGAAATTGGGTTTGACCCACGTTGACCAAGGCCCAAGCCTAATGAAATCAATAGAAAGCCCATCGGACTTTAATTAAACGGACATTAGATGTTAGTTGGGCTTTGAGACCCAATTGTACTAGATTTGGAATCTAAGTTATAAAAGCACAATAAAAGTGTATATATTTAATTTAGAATTAAATAAAGGATTAGTATTGAATACGACTTGAATTGGATTTAACGAGTAGTTCGATATAATTCGTGAATTCATACCATATGTATTTATTCACAAAACGAGTTGGACTCGCACAATGCAAACAATTGTTTGAACATTGTATTGTCACCTAATTAAAGACTAATTAATTGGATTTGATTGGTTGTATAACATGCCTTGAATGAATGAATGAATGTGGATGTGTTGTATGAATAGTGCATATCGGATGGATATTAGAAGGGAAGGGTAATTTTAGAAATTATTGTAAATTTAGAATTTATAAATTGGACCTGCGTGTCCAGCCTTATCTCTTTATCTCTATGTATTCTCTTCTCACCTAATTCCCCTCAATGTAAATGAGGTTTCTCTTATTGTATTATGTAATTGGGTAGAAATAGAATAGTGCTAGCGGGGAGAGGAAAGGGAGTGATTTGTTCTAGGAACAAGTTGTTTAAATATCCATCCGCATATCACTATTACTTTACTTTACGCGCTTTATGATGTTTTAGAAGCATGCTTAAGGGTGTATGATGATGAGACCTAACAAAGATAAATTAATTGGTTGCCAATTACGCGAAAAATCCCTCAAACAATATTAAGCGATTTTCCTTCCGTTGAATGATTCTTTCTCAAGATCCGAAATTGGCATTGGTTTGTTGGCCAAAGTCAAGACCTTTGTCAATTGAGGATGTGTTTGAATCATGAGAGTTTTGTTACACATCGGTGTCCTGTCCAAGTTGTGATTTGTTGGCCAAAGTCAATCACTTCTTGTCCATCGACATTGATTACGAAACTTTCCTTGTCAATGGGTCCCGCTTACTGGAATCATTAGGTTTGTTGTGCCAAAGCCAAGGCTTAGTTGATTCAGAGGAAATGGTTAGGAAAATGTATTGATACATTGACGTATGTATTAGATATATATGTTTTGGACTTGGATGTCCACCTACCGGATCTAGGAATTGGATGGGATCCAATTGATCTTCGAGATCTACCTAGTTAAATATCATACAACTTGTTGGCCAAAGTCAAGGTTGTGTGTTATTTAACGGGATCCTAGCCCACTAGGAAATTGGATTTCCCGAGTACTCAACAGAGGGTTAGAGACTTGTAGAAAATAGTGGGAGGCTAGTATTGAGTTTGCAATTTCATTCAGATACTTAGCTTTACGCGCTTACAAAATTTATTTCGTCAATTTTTTAACATTAGTTGGACTAATAAAATGTTATTTTTTTTTATGTAACAGTTAGACTGTACCCACATATCGTTAACTAGATAATTAGATTATCGTAGTTAAGATGGCAAAACAGGAAATGTGCGTGACATAATCATGGGTGATAATATGTTCAGGGCACCAACTTCGCCGACTGGGAAATGAACCTAAGGATAGTCCTTGGGGCGGAGAGGATACTGTATACGATACAAAGACCTCTCGGGCCTAAGCCCACTGAGCCACTTGAGCTGGAGTTATGGAAAACTCACAGTGATGATAGTGACACCACGGCTCAGTCGATCATGCTTGCTTCAATGACTCAACACTTTCGTCGCCAAAATAGGGACTTGGATCCTTATAATATGATGGCAAGATTGCAAGATCTTCACCGCACTAATAAGCGGATGGCAAGGTACGAGTTAGTGAAGAAAATCTTTCGCTCCCGTATGACTGATGGTAGTTCTGTTGAGGTCCATGGGACTCAAATGATAGCCGATCTTGATGAATTGGTTAATATGGGTATAGTCTTAGAGGCTGAGCTGGCTATAGATGTAATTTTACAGTCACTACCCGATACTTGGAAACAGATTGTCATCAACTATAAATTGATGAATTCGGATGATACTCTTGGAGAGTTTTGTCGATTCTCAAGGAGTCAGAGAAAGAACTTCTGAAAGGCAACAAGCGCGAGGCGCACTTTGCAACAACATCTCAACGCCGAAAGCTGGGCTCAAGGCAACTGGGGGTGTTAAGAAAAAAAGCATAAGAACAAAGGCAAGGCCAAATCAACAAAGGCTTCTGGGAAGCCAAGGGACAAGTCTCAAGATGTTTGCCTGAATGCGGCAAGAGGTCACTGGAAGCGTGACTGCCGCATGAACAAGGGACATAAGGAGGACATACAGGCGGGCAAGGCTCCGGCCTCAGGTATGGTTGTTATTGAGATAAATATGACTACTTAAAGTCTTAATAAAAATTGGATTTTTGATTCTGGCTGTGGTTCTCATATTTGTACTGATGTGCATGATCTGCATAATAGCAGGAGACTGGCTTCGGGGGAGGTAGATCTACGAGTTGGAAATGGAACTTCTGTTGCTGTTTTGGCCGTAGGCACTTTTGTTTTGGAACTGCCCTCGGGGCATGTACTTAAACTAAATGACTGTTATTTTGTTCCTAGTTTAACTAGGAATATTATTTCTGTATCTTTGTTAACCCAAATAGGGTACACTTTTGTATTTAAAAACACCAGGTGTTATTTATATATGAATGATGCAGAAATTTGCAGTGCTGATGCAAATAATGGTCTTTATATTTTGAATATAAACAAATCTCCAAAATGTAAAATAACAAACAAAAGGCTCAAAATGAGTAATCCAAAAGAAGAAACTTATTTGTGGCATTGTCGTCTGGGACACATCAACAAGACTCGCATATCCACACTTTCGAAGAGTGGGTACTTGGACGGATTTGATCCAAATTCATATGACGTCTGCGAATCTTGTTTATTAGGCAAAATGCCTAAATCACCTTTTAGTGGTAAAGGTGAACGCGCCACTGAACTGTTAGCCCTCGTTCATAGTGACGTTTGTGGGCCCATGTCTAGCCAGGCTAGAGGTGGATATCGATACTTCGTAACTTTACGGATGATGCATCACGTTATGGTTATGTGTATCTAATGATGCACAAGTCGGAACTTTGAGAAATTCACAGAGTTTCGACACGAAGTTGAAAAACAAACAGGTAAGAGTATTAAAACATTACGGTCAGACCGTGGTGGCGAATACTTAAGTAATGAGTTTCAAGATTACTTGAAAGAATATGGTATTCTTTCACAATGGACTCCTCCTGGAACACCACAATTAAATGGTGTGTCTGAACGGAGAAACCGTACCTTGCTTGACATGGTAAGGTCGATGATGAGTCGCACTGAGCTGCCTATATCCTTCTGGGGACATGCATTAGAAAGTGCAATTCTTATTTTGAATAGGGTTCCGTCAAAGTCTGTTGAACAGACACCGTATGAGATATGGACAGGAAAGAAACCAGGTTTCTCATTCCTGAAGATTTGGGGTTGCTGGGCATACATCAAACGTTTGGAAGGTACCAAACTTGAACCCAAATCAGATAAATGCCTATTTGTTGGATATCCTAAGGAAACCAAAGGATATTACTTCTATAACCCAAAAGAGAACAAGGTATTTGTTGCTCTACATGCGGTTTTCCTTGAGAAGGAATTCCTAAATGCAGTGTTTAGTGGGAGGAAAGTAGAACTCGATGAAAGTCATAGTGATACTGTTCCTGGCAATGAATCTAGAACGGAACATGAACAGTCCATCCAGGATGAGACTGAACCACAATCTTCAATTACACAAGGACTACGTAGGTCGGAGAGAGTCAGGGTAATACCTGAGAGGTATGGATTCCTGATCTCACCTCATGTAGATATTAATCTTATTGAGGATACTGAACCGGCTACGTATGAGGAAGCGATACAGGGTATCGAATCCACTTTATGGCAAGATGCCATGAAGGTCGAAATGGATTCCATGTATACCAACAAGTTTGGACACTGGTTGATGCACCAGAAGGCGTAAACCTATTGGATGCAATGGGTCTTCAAAAGAAGACAGACATGGATGGCAACGTACAAACGTACAAAGCTAGGCTCGTAGCGAAGGGGTATCGTCAACAACTTGGAGTTGATTATGACGAAACTTTCTCACCCGTTGCCATGATAAATCCATTCGGATAATGCTTGCAATAGCTGCATATTACGATTTACGAAATATGGCAGATGGACGTTAAAACCGCTTTCCTTAACGGAAACCTGTGGAGGATGTTTATATGCAGCCAACCTGACGGTTTTATCGCACCAAGACTTGCAAACAAGGTTTGTAAGTTAAATCGGTCCATTTATGGACTGAAGCAAGCATCGAGGTCATGGAACCAACGTTTTGATGAGGTCATAAAAGAATATGATTTCATTCAAAACATAGATGATCTTGTGTATACAAGAAGGTTAGTGGGAGTGCACTGACTTTTATTGTCCTTTATGTCGACGATGTATTGCTTATAGGCAATGACATTCCCATGTTAACGTCGGTGAAAGCTTGGCTTTCATTGAAATTCTCCATGAAAGATCTGGGAGAAGCAGCTTTTATTCTAGGAATAAAGATCTACCGGGATAGATCTAGAAGCTACTTGGACTCTCCCAGAGTACATATATTGATAAAGTGTTGAAGAGATTCAACATGGATCAGTCCAAGAGGGACTATTGCCAACATCACATGGCGTCTTCTATCTAGGGACATGTGTCCTAAAACACAAGATGAGAGAGACAACATGAGTCGGACTCCGTTCGCCTCGGCAGTCGGATCGATCATGTATGCCATGATATGTACACGACCTGATGTGTCCTATGCTTTGAGCATGTGCAGTCGATATCAGGCCGATCCAGGACAGGATCACTGGATGGCGGTTAAGAATATCCTTAGGTATCTTAAAAGAACTAAGGATGTTTCTTAATCTATGGAGATGGAGAACTTGAGGTATCTGGGTATACCGATGCAAGTTTCCAAACCGACAGAGACGACTTCAAGTCGCAAAACAGGGTACATATTTTGCTTGAATAATACGGAGCAGTGAGCTGGAAATCTTCCAAGCAAGATACTGTTGCTGATTCAACAACTGAAGCGGAGTATATTGCAGCAGCTGAAGCAGCAAAAGAGGCAGTTTGGATCCGAAAATTCCTAATTGGATTAGGAGTAGTTCCGTTAGCAGCTGAGCCTGTTCCATTGTATTGTGACAATAGCGGGGCTATAGCACAGGCTAAGGAACCAAGGTCTCATCAACGATCCAAACATGTTTCTTCGACGATTCCATCTGATTCGAGAGATCATACATCGTGGCGATGTGAAGATCGAGAAGATCGCATCAGAGGATAATATTGCAGATCCGCTGACGAAGGCTATTCCTCGGAAAAGTTTGAGCGACATGTACATAGTTCAGGTATTAGATGCTTGAGTGACTGGCTATAGGCAAGTGGGAGATTGTTAGAGAGTAATGACCCATAGCGTCACTATTTTGTAAATGATATTGTATTATTGTACAAAATTAACTATGTAGTAATGAAATTGCCTTTTACCGTTTTGTAATTTATTTACTTTGATATATAAATGGTAAAAGTCCCTATGATTAGTTCCGGATTGTGATGATATGAGACAGTATCAATCCATAAAGGTTTAATCATTAAATATCCCTAGTCGTAGTATTATCGAGATTGGACATCGATAATGCGGAATAGACTAGTACTGCACTTGTGCATGTTTGTGAGGGTACAAAGGCATAGTTCTCATATATTTAAGTATTGGATACTTATGCAAGTGCGGTAGGAGGTTGTGTTTTACCGATGGTACGGGGAAAACAGCTTCGCTCTGGATAGACCCCGCGGAGTCCCATTGGTAGTATGTCTGCGTGTCTATGGGAGTCCGCTTCAGGGTAGGTGCATATGATCTTAACCTGAGATTTGCATCGCTAGTACTTACGACAATCGGTAAAAATTTAGGTTTGGTGGTCCAGGGTTTAACGAGTTCTGTGTATACCTCTTCTGGGTTTATCGAGAATCGTAGTGTATTGGGTGTGATGTCAAGATGGAAGTATCACTTCAGACATATGGAGATATGATCGCGAGGGATACAGAACGAGTACTCTATAATGGTTGCAACCATCGGGATAATATGACTAGGTCAGGATTATCCGATTCAAAGAGACTGGTTGTTTGATGTCCGATATGTGTATCGTACGGGGCAGACACATATCCAGCCCCAGGCCTTACATGTGATCATCTGATACTGGTTCGATATACACTATACTACGGTATACTACGCCTGTTATAGATCTATATTCCAGTAAGAATATTTCTAGAGAATTGGGTAGGCATGGCGTTTGCTAGAAGCTAACCTTGTCTTGTAAATCGGTAAAAACGTAGTACTTGGTACGTACGTGTTCGAATAGTTCGACAACCGGATTTACTGCCAACATATCTAGAGGTCTCTTGGGTCGCTTCCCGAAGATTCACCGATGACGTATGATTCAAACTCGATTAATCTTGGATTAATTACGGAGAGACTTTATCTTGGATTAAAGTACTATAAAAAGAGAGAGAACGATTAATTTAGAATTAATCGTAAAATTATTATATTCGATATAATAATCGGAATTCGATTTCGACGCGAAATTGAAATTAGATTTTAATTCGGGCAAACGAGTTAATTTAGAATTAATTCGTTAGCGACGTAAATAATAATTTCGCCAGGCGCAATTATTTATTTAATTCGATTTAATTAACGTCGCGACGTAAGCTCGATATTTCGGAAATATCGAACCCGAACGCGTGAGTGCACGTGGGCCCACTTTCATTTGGAAACGTGGGGGCCCACATGACACTTGTCATTATTTGCATTATTTAAACAAGATGCAATGCATGAGATAGTGTACAAAGCACTCAAGGGTAATGCATGGAAATTGAGTGTTAGACACTCTAAGTTTTGCATGGTTGTATCATATTTATATTATTAGTTAATATAATTATGACATAAATATAAATTGATTTTGAGACAAAAAATCCAATACTTCTCTCCCTCTCTAATTACCGAAACTGTGACGTTTCTTGGCTCTCCATTTTCAGGTTTTTGTTGCAAAAAGCTTGAAGAATTTGTGTTTGTTTGAACATAAAGAACACATCTTTGGCTAGCACCATAAGGGATCATACAAGGTGTTATGGGAAACTCATCTTAGAGCTTGGAAGGATCAACTTAAGCTTGGAGCTTCTCTTTACTGCTTGGCCGAATTCCCCACTGCACAAAGGAGCAATTTTCGCTTCATCCATTGCATCCATTTGGTTTTTGTGAGTATGTTTCCGCCATTACTTCAATCTAGTTCATTCTTATATATATCTTGCTTGTTTTTGATCTTGGGATATGGTTATTAGATTTCCAACAACATTATCCAATAAATATGAACATTTTATCCAATAAAATTAAGCATTTATCTTACTTTAATAAAGTAAAAAAGATATTTATTATTTTAATAATTTAATTATTCAACATTTGAATAAGCAAATAATTAAATACAATATCTTAAATATATGTTATATTTACATTAAATAATCAAAATACATATATTAATTATAAATATTCAAATATCACAAATTTGACATTTAATAAATGGCCGAAAGATCCCAAACGCATGTATTATCGTTTAACCATTAAATGACTTATAAATAATAGGTATTATTTATAAAAGTTGTCCTAGTGCTCTACGAGTATGTTTCATTAGTGAGACTCTCTAGATTCAAGGCCTACTTGTCACGAAAACAAATTCTACCTTTTTTCTCATGTCCTAATCTACCCACCCATAAATTATGACGACCCAATGATTAAACTCGTGAATCAAACAGGTCGAGGTCAATCTCATACGTATAATCCCTCCGTCAATCCTGTCGACGATTTTCATAAAAAATCTCTTTCTTAATAAACTTTGAATTAATTCTACAGTTTACCACGGGCCCATGATTTAACACGATTGCTAATTGTATCTTGAATACCTATGCTCTGTACACAAAACTTTGGACATATCTGATACGCACATGATCTCCTGAGGATCAGTCCACCCCAAAGAATAGGCGGAGGTCTGATCTAAATAGATCGGTGACGTGACTGCCATCAAAGTGTGGAGGATACCTCATACATCCACAGTGGTACCTCAAGTCGAAGGATCACTATGCTCACTCAACCCGGGAAGATTCCTATTGACGTTGGTGTACCATATATTAGGAAAACTTTGATGAGTCGTTCAGTGTTTATCCACTATATGTTGGGGTTGGTGCTCAGAGCGCCAATTCCCGTTTGTATTTCCTTGAAAATACTTATGTAAAACATTTTATTATGAATAATCAAAGCAGTTTTTGTAATATAATATATCTTTTAATATGGTAAAGACGTAATAGATCTGAGGATGATTAGTCATGATACTGTTGCAAAAAGCGTCACAACTAACATTGAGTTGTATCATTACGTTGTCATTCTCGACTGATCATGGTCAAGGTTTCCACTACTTGGTCCAGTAAAGTACCCGTTGAGACTGGTAACTTGTCGTTACTGGAATATATGATTCCAATGATTTCCAATGAACCATAAGTCTTGGAGACTAGTATAGACGGTAGGTGTTTATAGCGGATAAACACGAAATGAAGATCCTTATGAAGATTCTTAATGGATGGTACACTAACGTCAATAGATCTCACGGGTTGAGTAATATTTGTGATTCTTAGACTTGAGATACCACTGTGGGAACATGAGACATCTTCACACTTAGATGGCGTCCCGTCACTGATTATTTAGATCAGATTCCGCCTGTTCGTTGGGTGTGGATAGATCCTCAGATGTCCTGTGTGTGCAAGATTAGGATCCGTCAGTTATGTGTACAGAGCCCATTAGGTAGTCCATATATGATTAGCAATCACGATAAAAACCTTTTGGACAAAATGACCCATAGCGTCACTATTTGCACAGATCATTTTGTTGTTGTAGCAAATTAACTATGTAACAAGGAAATTGCACTCTCGTCATTTGTGGATTAGATCACCATAGATATATAAATGAAGAGAGGTCCCTATGATTAGTTCCTGGATTGAGATGATATGAGACAGTATCATCCACGAAGGATTAATCATTAAATATCCCTAGCCGTAGTATTATCGAGACTGGACATCGATAATGCGGAATAGGCTAGTATTGCACTTGTGCGCGTTGTGAGGGCACAACGGCATAGTTCTCATATATATAAGTATTGGATACTTATGCAAGTGCGATAGAGGTCGTGTTCACCGATGGTACGGGAAACAGCTTCGCTCTGGATAGACCCTTCGGAATCCATTGGTATTATGACTAGGTGTCTATGGGAGGCCGAAATCAAGTAGGTGTGTATAGTCTTAACCTGAGACTTACATCGCTAATACTTACGACAATCGGTAACTTTGGTTTTGGTTGTTGGGGGACTTTAACGGGTTCTGTGTACACCACTTCTGGGTTTATCAGAGAATCGTAGTGTATTGGATGTGATGTCGAGACGGAAGTGTCACTCCAGTCATAATGGAGATGATGTCACGCAGGATACGGTATTAGTGCTCTTTTAGTGATGCGCATCCAATCGGGATATTATGACCAGGTCATGAATATCCGATTATAGAGACTAGTTACCAGACATCCGATATGTGTTTCGGACGGGCAGACACTTATCCAGCCCCAGCCCTAGCACGTGACCATCCGATACTGGGCCGATATGCACAATCCACTTGTATACTACGCTTGATACAGATCTCTAGATATTCTTTGATGAATATGTCCGGAGAACCTGGGAAGACTTGGTGCTTGCTAGGAGTCGACCTTGTCTCGTAAATCGGTAGAACGTAGTACTTGGTACGTACGTGATTCGGATACTCCGACGACCGTATTTACTGCCAGATTATCCGGGGATCTCATGGGTCGCTTCCCGATAATCCACCGATGACGCACAACTTGCACTCTTGAATAATCTGGGATTATAACAGAAAAGAGAGAAAATTAATCTAGGATTAATAACGGAGATATTTTATCCGGGATAAAATATCGTCTAAAGAGAGAGAACGATTAATTTGGAATTAATCGATGAATTAATATATTCGATATATTAAACGAAATTAGATTTCGACGCGGAATTAAAATTAGATTTTAATTCGGGCAAACGAGTTAATTCAGAATTAATTCGTTAGCGACGTAAATAATAATTTCGCCAGGCGTAATTATTTATTTAAATTCGATTGAATTAACGTCGCGACGTAAGCTCGGTATTCGGAAATATCGAACCGACGCTGTGAGTGCACGTGGGCCCACTTCATTTGGAAACGTGTGGGGCCCACATGACACATGTCATTCTAATGCTTTGCATGTAGATAGTGTACATAGCACTCAATGTCATTGCATGGAGTTTGAGTGTTGACACTCTAAGCTATTGCATGTGTTGTGTCATAAATTTATTATTAATTTAATAAATTATGGCATAAATATAAATTGATTTTTGGTAAATCATTTTATTAACTTAACACACATTTTTCTCTCAAAATTCTCTCTACTCTCTCACGCCCAAGGGGCAAAACTCACTGTTTTGGAAGCCAAAAACCGTGAGCAAGGGAAGCCAAGAGTTGGTTCTCATGGTGAGAAATCAAGTGCTAGCACACTACGAGTCTTGCGAAGGTGGTAGGGAGGTTCCCCCATGAGACGGGATCCATCCGACGAAGATTGGAGCTCCGTTTCTTCACCCAATTTTTTGTTTTGCAGGGCAGTGGACTGCTGCAGTGGCTTGCAAAGGCAGTGCGTTTTTGGGCTTGAATCGTCTCAAATCGACTCACCGATCAATGTGAGTATCCGCTACCTCCGTTGATGTGTTCACACATAATTTCATGTCTTGTTTGACCTTGGGACCTTATAGAATACCAACAATGGCATCATGAGCTAAAGTTGCAGCATGAAATTTGTAGGGCTTAAAATTTGGGTAAATGTTGTTGAGCATGATTTGAATGAATTGAATGTTTGAGTATGCTTATAAATGTTTAAATTCATTTTGGTTGGACTAATTTATGAAAAATGATTTGGAATTATTTTCCCCAAATTATATGCCTTGGCCGAATACATTTTGATTTTGAATCATTGGAATTTGTTGATTTTAATTCATTGGATGAGTTAAATCATGTAGGATGATGTTAATTTAATGTCAATTGGATTTTTTGACCTTGAATTGAACAAAAACCCAAATTCCATGTGTTGGCCGAATGGTATATGCCTTAATGTCTTGGTATATTTTGATTTTATGAACATTGGATGTGTATGAAATTCATTCGGAAGTTAATACATTGTCGATTGTGTAATTAATCGGATTGAATTCAAATCGGACAAAATAACCTTCCTTGGCCGAGACTTAGCAAGCATGTTTATGGGTTTGATTTTCATTATGTGTGTTTGGACATGTGATAATGAATTAAGCATGATTAATTGGACTAATTTGGTGCTTTCGGAAATATC
Source organism: Zanthoxylum bungeanum (assembly GCA_019454045.1). Lineage (NCBI taxonomy): Eukaryota > Viridiplantae > Streptophyta > Magnoliopsida > Sapindales > Rutaceae > Zanthoxylum > Zanthoxylum bungeanum. The sequence continues at coordinate 105,879 of SKCR01030807.1, forward strand.
GATTTAGGTCATTAATCATCGTGATGCACTTTTGTAATTAAATGTGAAAATTGGATTTTTTGGATTCATTAATTTGGGCTTAATTTTGGAAATTAGAATTTTAAGTTGTAATTGGGCCTATTGGCTTGATTTATCAAGTTTGGTTTAGGCCAAGTGGATTGGATCCAATTGGGCCCAAAACCTTAACCATAAAGGTCCAATTGCGACTTAATGAACCTTTAATGTTTAATTGGGCCTAATGGGCCGAAATTGATTTCTAAGGCATTTTGGGTGATTCCACTAGGCTTTTGGTTGCCGAAGCCCCATGCCTAAAGAAATTAATTGAAGCCCATTAGACTTAAATTAAATTGACGTTGGACGTTAATCGGACTTTGAGTCCCGACCACGATTGAATTTGGAATTAAATCGTAAAAGGTTTATTAATATAAAGTGCAATATTCATTTGGAATTGAATAGTGAATTAGTATTAATACATGTTAAATTGATTTAATTATGTAGTTTAATTTAATTCATGAATTCGTACTTTGAGTACTTATTCGCAAAAACGAGTTTGACTCGAACAAAATCAAATCGTTGTTTGAACATGGATGATCACTTATTATCAGATTAATTAATTTGATTAGATTGATTGATAGCATGCTTGTATGTGTGAATACATGGTTGTGTTGAATGATAACGTATAACGGATGGATATTAGTCGGGTGGGGCAATTTTGGAATTGTTGTAATAAATTTGATTTATTAAATTGGACCTGCGTGTCCCCCCCCTAGCCTTCACCTTCTTTCTCTTTGTATTCTCTTCTCACCTATTCCCCTCTATGTATATGAGGTTTCTTTAGAAGTGTAGTGTAACGGGTAGAAGTAGTACAAGTGCTAGCTGAGTGAGAGAGAGAGATTTGATCTAGGATCAATGTGGTAAAATATCCATCCGCATATCGTTATTATTTTATTTCATACTCGCTTTATTATGTATTTAGAATGCATGTTTAAGGGTGTATGATGATGAGACCTTAACAAAGATAATTAAAATTGGTAGCCAATTTGCATGCGAAAAATCCCTAACATATCTTAAGCAAATATCCTTCCATTGAATGATTCTTGTTCAAGATCCGAAGTTGGCATTGGTTTGTTTTTTACCAAAGTCAAGACCTTGTCAATCTAGGATGTACTTGAATCATGAGAGTTTTGTTAGATATCGGTGCCTTGTCCAAATCGTGATTTTTATTGGCCAAAGTCAGATCACTTTTGTCAATGACATTGATTACGAAACTTTCCTCGTCAATGGGTCCCGCTTAACTGGAATCATTAGGTTTGTTTTTGGCCAAAGCCATGGCTAGATGATTCAGAGGATAGGGTTAGGAAAATATATTGGATATATTGACATATATATTGTATATATGTTTCGAACTTGGATGTCCACCTAACCGGATCTAGGAATTGGATGAGATCCATTGATCTGTGAGATCTACCTAGTTAAATAGCATACAAGCCTTTTATTGGCCAAAGTCAGGGTTGGTGTTATTAATAGGATCCTAGCCCACTAGGAAACACGGTTTCCCGAGTACTCCACAGAGGGTTAGAGGCTTGATGAAAAATAGTGGGAGGCAAGTATTGAATTTGCAACATTCGTTCAATTACTCACTTAAACCACCTCAGTTATATTTTACTCGTCGTATTAATCAAAGTATTAGTTGGACTAATATTTTATGTTGTTTTTTTAAATATATAGTTGGACTATATACAAACTTATTCAATATATAGTTGATTTTATAATTGGATTATAGTAATCAATATAATTGAATTAAAATGATAGTTGATTTTATAAATGGATTATAGTAATCAATATTAAAATTATAGTGATTAAATAATTGGATTATTGTAATCATTATAATAAATAGTACCTTATTAAATTGATTAAATGTTGGACTATTGAAATCAAGAAAGAATTGAAAGGTTGAATATTCAAAATATATAATCCTTGGATTAAATGTTTTAAATGATTTAATTTTCAATTGGGAATTAATAATAGGTTAATTTATTTGATAAAATAACTTATTATGACTAAGCCCATTATTAAGCAAATAGTAGAGCATAAAGTCTTTGGAAGATTTATGTGCTGATGACTTTAGTGCTTAATTAATATACTTATAATAAATCTATCTTTAGATTTAAAAGTATTAAAATTGCAATTAATAATTCTTGAAGAATGATTTGACTATTCTAGTGGAGAAAAGTCAAAGTTTGCAATTGGGCATGTAGCACAAGGTGCACATCGTTTTTCGATATTCCGAAACCCAAGGCTTGGCCAAGGTTTGTGAAATATTGAAAAGGGATAATTGACATATCCCAAGTGACTACCATTTGGATATGGAAGACACGAAGGAATTAAAGAAGGGCGAGGCTCTAACTTTAAAAAATATTGTCAAAGTTATGTTCACTACTAGTATTGAAATTGAATTTTAAATACTTAGTGTGGTACATAAAATATATGTATTGTCGTTCAGAATCCGCTGTGAGCCGGATACTACTGGCTTCAAGCCGAGATTACTCTGCGAATTGGAAACGGGACGAAAGTCGCTGTTTCGACCGGAGATACCTAAGTTTAGGAACTACCCTTTGGGTATGTACTTAAATTAGGAAATGTTATAATGTAACTAGTTTTATCTAGAGACATTATCTCTATATCAGTGTTAATCCATTGCGGATAAAACCTTTATATTCTAGAACACTAAAGTGTTTCAATATATAAAGATGATACTGAGATAAATACATTGGATGTAAATAACAGAATTTATATTTTGAATAAATAAAATCTCAAAATATAAAATGACAAATAAATAGCTCATATTGATTTGATCAATAGAGACTTATTTGTGGCATTGATGTCTAGGACACAATTAACAAGACTCGTATTATCCGTACTTTTGAGAAGTGGGTACTAGGACTGATTTGACTATTCAAATAAGGTCTACGAATCTAGTTTATTAGGTTAAATACCTAAAATACTATTTACTTGGTAATAGTAAAAGGGCCACCGATCTGTTAGCCCTATTCATGGTGAAGTAAGTGGGCCCATATCTAGCCAGGCTAGATGTGAACGTGAATATTTCGTGACCTTAACGGATGCAGCATCACATTGTGGTTATGTGTTTTCTTTGAAGAACACAGATCGGAAACTTTGAAGTTTCGACACGAAGTAAATTAACAGATCGGCTATAGTATTATTCCGCCACGGCAAGACCGTAATGGAAAATACTTAAGCAGTAGGTTTCTAATGTACATGAAAGAGTACGGTATTCTTTCATATGAGGACTCCTCCGAGACACGTCAGTTAGACGGTGTGTCAAACCAAAAACGAATTTTTGGTGGACATGATAAGTTTATCACGAGTCGCTCTGAGCTACTATTGCCTTCTACAGGATATGTATTGACAGTGCAAAACTTATTTGGAATAAGGTTCCATATAAATCTGTTTGACAGATATCATATAGGATATGAACAGGGAAGAAACGAGGTTTCTCATTCCTGATAATTTGGGTATGCCAGGCATAGCGTTTGGATGATACCAACTAAGGACCCAAATTGGATAAGTGCCAATATAGGTTATCTTAAGGGAAACCTTAAGTATAATACTTGTAAATCCCACATGAGAACAATATAATTGTTGCTCACCATGCGGTTTTCCTAAGAGGAATACCGATATGCAGTGGTCAGTGGGAGGATAGTGATACTCGATGAAATCGGAGTAATACTGTTCAAGGCGCGAAGTCCTTAATGGAACACAAATAGTTCATCTATGATGAATCTATACCATTAATCTTCAAATACACAAGAACCTAGTAGATCGGATAGAGTCAGAAAACAACCTAGGGTATGGGTTTCTGATCTAACCTCATTAAGATGTCAATCTTATGGAGGTGTACCATCCGACTACGTTATGAGGAAGTGATACGAGGTATCGACTCCATGTTATGGCAAAGTGCCATGAGTCCGAAATGGATTCCATGTATAGCAACTATGTTTGGATACTGGTTGTTGTACCATAAGGCGTTGTGCCTATTGGTACTATAAACGTCTTCAAGGAAGACATAATGGAAGGAACATACCAACGTGCAAACCTAAGGTTTTGACGGAAAGGTATCGTTATCAACATTATGTTAATAACGTTTTAACCTTTTACCTGTTGCCATGGTAAATCCATTTTGAAGATGCTTATTGATAACTATATATTTCATTTATGAAATATGTTAGTTACAAATCAAATCGCTTTCCTGAAAAGGAAACCTTTTGGAGGATGTTTACAACATCCTGACGATTTTGTAT
>SKCR01030808.1:0-117341 GCA_019454045.1 Zanthoxylum bungeanum
CAATAAGCTTGCCAAATAGACTCTTTATTTTCTTAATCAGAACTAAGGATTAGATCTTTAAAGTATGATAATGAAATTGAAGGATCTTCATAGATCTATCTTTAGATCTTAGAAGAACTAAATTGCAATAGTAAATTCTTGGAGAGTTAATGGCTATTCTCAAGGAGAAAAAGCCAAAGTTTGCAATAAGGCAAGAAGCGCAAGGCGCATCGTACTTCGATATTCTAGAAGGCCAAGGCTTGGCCAAAGGCTTATGGAGTGTGGAAAATGGGCAAAGGCAAAATCATTATAATCTTCTGTGAAGACAAATGACATATCCCAAGATGTCTGCCTAAATTGTGGTAAACGGGATCACGGAAGCGTGACTACCGTATGGACTAGGCAGACATGAAGGAATTGAAGAACGGGCAATGCTCTGACTTCAAATATGTTTGTCATAAACATGTTCACTACTAGTATTAAAATTGGATTTTATATACTGAGTATGGTACATAAATATGTACTGGTGTGCAGTATCTGCTGTAAGCATGATACTGACTTCGGATTGAGATTAATCTGCGAATTGAAAACGGGACGAAAGTCGCTGTTTTAACCGTAGACACCTAAGTTTAGGAACTACCCTTAGGGTGTGTACTTGAATTAGGAAACTGTTAAACGTAACTAGTTTGACTAGAAACATTATCTCTATATCATAGTATAATCCGTTGCGGATATACCTTTATATTCTAGAACACTAAAGTGTTTCATTTTATAAAGATGATATTGAGATAACCACATTAGATGTGAATAACAATATTTATATTTTGAATATAAGGAAATCTCAAACGTATAACATGACAAACAAATAGCTCAAACTGAGTTAATCAGTTGAGACTTTTAAGTGGCATTGTTTTCTAGGACACAATTAACAAGACTTGTATATCCACACTTTTGAAGAGTGGATATTAGGACATATTTGATTCCATTCAAATAATGTCTACGAATCTAGTTTATTAGGCAAAATGCCTAAAACACCTTTACTTGGTAAAAGTGCAAGTGCCACCGATCTGTTAGCCCTCATTTATAGTGACGTAAGTGGGCCCATATCTAGCTAGGCTAGAGGTGGATATGAATATTTCATGACCTTTACGGATGTGGCATTGCGTTATGGTTATGTGTTTCTTATGAAACACAAATCTGAATTTTTAAAGTTTCGACACGAAGTAGACAAACAGATCGGCTAAACTGTAAAACCATCACGGTTGGACCATGATGAAAATACTTAAGCAATAAGTTTCTCGTATACTTGAAGGAGTATAGTATTCTTTCAATGAGGACTCCTCCCGGAACACGTTAGTTTGACGGTGTGTGTGAATGGAGAAACCGAATTTTGTTGGACATGATAAGGTTAATCATGAGTCGCTCTGAGCTACCATTTCCTTCAAAGGATACGCATAAATAGTGCAAAACTTATTTTGAATAAGGTTCCATAAAAATCTGTTAGACAGATTTCATATTAGATATGAACAGGAAAGAAACCGGGTTTTCTCATTCCTGATGATTTGGGAATGCTAGGCATATGTTTGGATGATACCAAACTAAAACCCAAACAGGATAAGTGCCTAAGTTGTGGGTTATCCTAGGGAAACCAAAGTATAGTACTTATACATCTCACAGAGAATAATGTAATTGTTGCTCACCATGCGGTTATCCTAAGAGAAATACCGATATGCAGTGGTAAGTGGGAGGAAAGTAAAACTCGATGAAAATCAGAGTAATACTGTTCCAGGCACCAAGTCCTTAATGGAACACAAATAGTTCATCAAGGATGAAACTATACCAATAATCTTCGAATACACAAGAACCACGTAAGTCGGAGAGAGTCAGAAAACAACCTGGGGTATGGGTTTCTGATCTCACCTAATAAAGATGTCAATCTTATTGAGGAATACGAACTGATTATGTATAAGGAAGTGATACAAGGTATCGACTCCCAATTATGGCAAAGTGCCATAAAGTCCGAAATGGATCCCATGTATACCAACTATGTTTGGACACTAGTTGTTTTACCGTAAGGCATTATGCCTATAGGTACTATATAAGTCTTCCAGGAAGATATACGTGGATGGCAACATACAAACGTACTAAGCTAGGCTTGTAACAAAAAGGTATCTTTATCAACATTGTGTCGATTACGATGAAACCTTTTACCTATTGCCATGGTAAATCCATTTGGATAATGCTTGCTGATGCTGCATGTTTCATTTAGAAATATGGCAGCTGGAACGTCAAAATCACTTTCCTTAAATGGAAACCTTTTGGAGGATGTTTATAACATCCTGACGGTTTTGTCGTACCATAACAAGCAAACAAGGTTTGCAGGTTATTCGATCCATGTATGGATTGAAGCAAGCATTACGTTCTTGGAATTATCGTTTTGATGTAATCATAATGGTGCATGATTTAATTCAAAACACAAATGATTCTTGTGTATATAAGGAGGTTAGTGGGAGCGCACTGAAAGTGACTGTCCTAAATAAATGATGACATGTCATTTCTTGGAAATGATATTCCCAAAATTACAATCGGTGAAAGCTTGGCTTTCATGAAAATTCTTCGTAGAATTATTGGGAGAAACAACCTTTATTATAGGAATAAAGATCTACTAGGATAGATTTAAAGTTGTTAATAATCTCCGAGAAATCGTACATTGAAAAATATACGCGACCTGGTGTCTTATACGCTTTGAGCATATGGAGTCACAATCAGGCCAATCCAAGTGATAGTCATTGGATTGAGGTTAAGAACATACTTAGTATCTTAGAGAACTAATGATGTTGTCTTATACTATGGAGAATGAGAACTTGAAGTGACTGGGTTCACTGCTGCAAGTTTCCTAACTGATAAACCGACTATAAGTCGTAACAACGGTACTATAAAGTTTGAATAATGGAACAGTGAGCTGGAAATCTTCCAAGCAAGATACTGTTACCGAATAAACAACAAAAGTGGATTATTACTGCAGCTAAGGTAGCAATAGAAGCCATTTGGGTCGATAATAATCCTAATCAGATTAGGAGTAGTTTTGTTTGCAGCTGAGCTAGGCAACATCGCAGGCTAAAGAATTAATGGTCTCATCAACGATCCAGATAAATACTTCAAATATTCATCTGATTTGTTCGGATCATACATCGTGGCTATGTGATGATCGAATAAATCACATCAGATGAAAATTATGCAAATCCGCTGACGAAAGCATTTTCTCAGCAGAAGTTTGAGCGAACCGTACATAGTTCGAGTGTAAGACACTTGAGTGACTGGCTATAGGCCAAGTGGGAGATTGTTGGACAATTATGACCCATAGCGTCACTATTTGTACAGATCATGGTGTTGTTGTACAAATTAACTATGTGACAAAGGAAATTGCTCTTTCATCATTTGATAATTGCCCGAGGTATTCCGAAGTGAGTGAAAATATTATTTTTAAGGAATTTTATCACCATTTTTGAATCATTTTATGGCAGTGTTATTGCTTCAACCCATTTGGAGACATAGTCTACTGCAACTAGTATGTACAGGTTTCCGAATGATGGAACAAAGGGTCCCATAAAATCAATCCCCCATACATCGAAAATCTCGACATCTAGAATGTTTTGTAGAGGTCCTTCATTTCTCCTCGAAATATTTCCCATTCTCTGGCACCTGGCACATTGAAGAGTAAATAAGTAAGCATCATTAAAAAGAGTGGGCCAGAACAAACCTAATTGTAGGACTTTGGCTACAGTTTTATTTCTGCTGAAGTGTCTGCCATATGGTGATTAATGACAATCCTTCAGGACACTATTGACCTCCTCCTGTGGAACACAACGTCTTAGTAATTGTTCAGCACAACGTTTGAATAGGTACGACTCATCCCAGACATAGTGCTTGACTTCTTTGAAGAACTTCTTTCATTGCTGATGTGTCTATTCCAACGGCCATCCCGATACTATCTAGTTGACATAGTCAGCATACCAAGGGACATAATGTTGGTTCATGGCAAACAGTTGTTCATCTAGAAAAGTTTCTTTGATTGTCTATTCATTGCCAGCTGTTTCTCCACTCTCGAGCCTCGATAAATTATCTGCTACTTGGTTTTCAGTTCCTATAAAAGCCTGCATGTCCCAGAAAACTTCAAATTCCTTTGACAGATATTGGTAGAGGTAGTTTTTCAATTATTTTGATCTTTACTTTGTCTACCTCGATTCCTTTTTTGAGATCTGATGTCCCAGCACAATACCTTCATGCACCATGAAGTGGCATTTCTCCCAATTGAGTACCAGATTGGTATCTTCGCACCTTTGTAAAACTTTTTCCAGATTTTGCAAGCAGTGGTCGAAAAAGTCTCCAAACACAGAGATATCATCCATGAAGACCTCCATAATTTGTTTTAGCATATTCTGAAAAAAAAATGGCCATCATGATGTGGCAGGGGTATTACATAGTCCATATGGCATCCTACGGAAGGCAAAAGTACCATACGGACATGTAAAAATGGTTTTCTCCTTATCTTTTGGGGCGATGGAAATCTGATTATACCCCGAGTATCCGTCCAGAAAATAATAGAACTCATATCCCGCCAATCTATCTAGCATCTGGTTAATGAATGACAGTAGAAAATGATATTTCCTTGTTGCTTTGTTCAGCTTCTTATAGTCCATACATACTATCCATCTAGTCACCGTTCTTGTTGGAATCAGCTCATTCTTTTCATTTGTGACTATAATAATTCCTCCTTTATTTGGCACACACTGCATAGGACTCACCATGTACTGTCAGAGATAGGGTAGATGATGCCAACATCCAATCATTTGATAATTTCTTTCTTCACGACATCCTTCATTATTGGATTTAGTCTTCATTGATGCTCTACTATGGATTTGTACTCGTCGTTCATCAAAATTTTATGCATGCAAAATGATGGACTAATGCCTCGAATGTATGCTATAGTCCAGCCAATGGCTTTCTTATGTTCTCGTAATACTCTCAGTAACTTTTCTTCCTGCTCCAATGTTAGCGATGAGGAAATAATCACAAGTAAATCAGAAACGTTTCCTAAGAATGTGTACCTAAGATGGCTTGGAAGTAGCTTTAGCTCCAGCTACGATGGTTCTTCAATCGAGGGCTTGATTCACTACTTTTTTGGTAGTTCTAAACACACCTGAATTTTATTATCTAGCTCACTATCAGTCATGTTTGTGATGCAAGCTTCAAGTTTATTCGTAGCAAGTGCCAGTGCATTAGTATCCTGGATGATACTATCTACAACATCAATTTTGAAACATTTCACTTTCTTTTCCTCACTCGGGAATTTCATGGCTTTGAAAATATGTGTCTATGGAAGTCCGAATCAGGGTAGGTGTATTTGGTCTTAACCTAAGACTTGCACCGCTAATACTTGCGACAATCAATATACTTTGGTTTTGGTTGTCCAGGGCTTTAACAGGGTTCTGTGTACGCCTCTTCTGGGTATATTGAGAATCGTAGTGTATTGGGTGTGATGTCGAGACGAAAGTATCACTCCAGTCATAGTGGAGATGATGGTCACGTAGGATACGGTACTGGTGCTCTTATGTACTGCAGTCATCGGGATAATATGACTAGGTCATTATTATCCGATTTAGAGACTAGTTACCAGAGATCCGATATGTGCTTCGTACGGGGCAGACACATTTCCAGCCCAGGCCTTGCACGTGACATCCGATGCTGGATCGAAATACGCAATACTAAGTATACTACGCCTGATATAGATCACATATTCCTGTAAGGATATTTCTGGAGAATTGGGTAGGCATGGCGCTTTGCTAGAAGCCAACCTTGTCCTGTAAATTGGTATAAATGTAGTACTAGGTACGTACGTGTTCGGATAGTCCGACGACCGGATTTACTGCCAACATATCCGGGGATCTCATGGGTCGCTTCCCGAAGATTCACCGATGACGTATGACTCGCACTTTATTAATCTAGGATTAATTAAATGAGAGAGAAAATTAATCTGGGATAAAATATTTATTAAAGAGAGATAACGATTAATTTGGAATTAATCGATAAAATAATATATTCGATATATTATACGAAATTGGATTTCGACGCGGAATTAAAATTAGATTTTAATTCGGGCGAACGAGTTAATTTAGAATTAATTCGTGAGCGATGTGAATAGTAATTTTGCTAGGCATAATTATTTAATCACGTTGCAACGGAAAATTCGTTAATTTGGAATAGCAAACCCAAGCCCGAGAGTTTTTGCGAGCGCACTCGTATTTCGAATTCAAGTGCGGCCCGCAAGTCGCATCAAACATCAAATCACTTGTCACTTTGAGTGATGTGATGTGACAACTTGTCACTTGATTGAATGATGTGAATAGTTGATATAGTGGTTGTAGCCTTTAATTGCCTTGACTTTTTGGAAAAAGCAAATGGTATATCTTTATTTGATTTTTGAAAATTAAATTAAGTGTATTAGATACAAATTTGGCTACCAACCAACACAACTCACTCTCTCTTTCTTCCTCTCCCTCTCACGCTCAAAGGGCAGTTTATTCTCTTCTGTTTTCTGGTTTCTGCGTGAATGGAAGGAGAAGCAAGATGGTGTTTTTGTGGCAAAATCACCAAGAGCTAGCACTCAAAAGAGAACATACAAAGGTGATAGGGAACCGTACATGTGATCGTGGAATTTCATCACAAAGCTTGGAGCTTCATGGATCATCCATGGCCGCAAACTTGGAGGACAAAAGCAGTGAATGCAGTGAGCCTCATGGAGCTTCAAAGGGCTTAAAAAGTTTTGTTCTTCCTCCAACGGTCAACCGATCATTGTGAGTATTCCGCAACTTCCTTTGATATATTCATACATGTTTCTTGCTTGATAATGATCCTCGGGACCGTAGATTTTCCCAACAATGGTATCAATGAGCAAGGTTGAGCATGAAAATATTTTAGGGTTAAAATTGGGTAAAATCAATTTGAGCATGATTTGATGAAATTGCTTGATTGAGTATGCTTAAATGATGTTTAATTGAAGTTTGATTGGATCAATTTCATGAAAATTGATTTGGAACAATTTTCCCCAAATTGGGTTGGCTTGGCTAAATACCACATGAACCCTAATGTCTTGGAATTTTTTATTTTTGATTCATTGGATGACTTGAAATCAATTGGGAATGGTGATTTAATGTTGAAATGGATTTAATTGGTTTGAATTCGAATTGGACATAAAATTGCCCAAATTGCCGAGACATATAACATGATAAAAGAGTTTGATTTTTGTTAAAATGTGTTGGACATATTTTAATGTTAATGAGCATGAAAAATTAGGCTAATTGGTGTTTTGGAAATATTGATTTGGGTAATTAATTATGCTATACACTTTGAATAATTAAATTGTGAAATTGGAATTTTGGAATTTAATTATGTTGGGCTTAAATTGGATTTGGGCTTGAAAGGTTGTAATTGGGCTAATTGGGCTTGGTTGTACCAAGATGGGTTTAGGCTAAATTGGTTGGATCCAATTGGGCCAAAACCATTTCCATAAAGTCCAAATGCGACTAATGGACCTTTAAAATTTTAATTGGGCCTAATGGGCCTAAATTGATTTCTAGGCTTATGGGGTTATTCCTTGATTGGGCTTTGGTTATTGGGTTTGACTCAAGTTGACCAAAACTCCATGCCTTAAGAAATTAATTGAAAGCCCATTGGACTTTAATTAAATTAACATTGGATGTTAATCGGGCTTTGAGACCCGTAACGATTAAATTTGGAATTTAAGTCGTAAAAGTTTATTTATAAAATGTAATATTTAATTTGGAATTAAATAGCGAATTAGTATTAAATACATATTAAATTGGATTTAATGTTGTAGTTTAATTTAATTCAAGAATTCATACTTTGAGTACTTATTCGCAAAACGAGTTTGACTCGCGCAAAATCAAATCGTTGTTTGAACATTAGATGGTTATTAATTATTAGATAAATTAATTGGATTAGATTGATTGATAACATGCTTGTGTGAATACATGGTTGCGATGCATGAATAATGTATATCATATAGATATTAGATGGGTGGGGCAATTTTGGAAATTGTTGTAATAAATTTAGAATTTATTAATTGGACCTGCGTGTCCAGCTTATTACCTCCTACTCTTTGTATTTCTCTTCTCACATATTCCCCTCAATGTAAATGAGGTTTCTTTAGAAGTGTTATGTAACGGGTAGAAGTAATACATGTGCTAGCGGGAGAGAGGAAAGAGAGAGATTTTTTTCTAGGAACAATGTGTTAATATCCATCCGCATATCATTATTATTTATTTTACGCGCCTTATTATATGTTTAGAATGCATGTTTAAGGGTGTATTATGATGAGACCTTAACAAAGATAATAAATTGTTTGCCAATTGGACGCCAAAAACCCTCACAAAATATTAAGCATTTTTCATTCCATTGAGTGATTCTTACTCAAGATCCAAGACTGGCATTGGTTTGTTGGCCAAAGTCAAGACCTTTGTCCGTCGAGGATGTGTTTGAATCACAAAGGCTTTGTTCCATATTGGTGTCTTGTCCAAGTTGTGATTTGTTGGCCAAAGTCAAGACCACTTCTTGTCCATCGACATTTATTACGAAGCTTTCCATTGTCAATGGGTTCCGCTTAACTGGGATCACTAAGTTTGTTGTGCCAAAGCCAAGGCTTAGTTGATTTAGAGGAAAAAGGTTAGGCAATATATTGGATATATTGACATATATAAGATATATGTTTCGGACTTGGATGTCCACCTACTGGATCTAGGAATTGGATGGGATCCAATTGATCTTAGAGATCTACCTAGTTAATTATCATACAATTTGTTGGCCAAAGTGAAGATTGTGTGTTATTTAACGGGATCCTAGCCCACTAGGAAACAAGGTTTCCCGAGTACTCCACAGAGGGTTAGAGGCTCGCCGAAAAATAGTGGGAGGCAAGTATTAGATTTGCAATATTCGTTTAATAACTTGCCATACGCGCTCATTTCAATTATTTCGTCAAATAAATTAATTTTTTAGTTGGACTAATAATTAATGTTGTTTTAATTAAACAGTTGGACTGTATTCAAACTATTTCAATTAATAGTTGATTTTATAATTGGATTATAGTAATCAATATAATTGAATTTAATCAATTAAATTATAGTTGATTATATAGTTGGACTATAGTAATCATTATAATGAATAGTACCTAAAATCGTTGATTTGATAGTTAGACTATTAGAATCAAGATAATTGAAAGATTGGTGTTTAAAACATAATCCTGGGGAAAATGTATTTAAACGACTTTAATTTTCAAATTGGGAATAATGTAACATGATGGTCCTGGAAACTAATAAGTTACTTTACTTGATAAAATAACATATTAGGCCTAAGCCCGGAGTTAAGCAAATAGTAGAACATGATATTTGGAATATTCATGTGATGATAACTTTAGTGCTTAATCCATTAAGCTTGCCAAGTAGACTCCTTAATTTCTAATCAGAACTAAGGATTAGATCCTTATAGTATGATATTGAAATTGAAGGATCTTCATAGATCTATTTTTAGATCTTAGAAGTACAAATTGCAGTAGTAAACTCTTGGAGAGTAAATGACTATTCTCAGGAGACAAAGCCAAAGTTTGCAATATGGCAAGAAGTGTAAGGCGCACCTTACTTCGATATTCTAGAAGGCCAAGGTAGGCTGAAGGCTTCTGGAGTGTCGAAAAGGTCAAAGGTAAAATCATTATAATCTTCTGGGAAGATAAAGGACATATCCCAAAATGTCTGCCTAAATTATGGCAAACGGGATCGCGGAAGCGTGACTACTATATGGACAAGGCAGACATGAAGGAATTGAAGGACGGGCAAGGCTCTGACTTCAAATATGTTTGTTATAAAGATGTTCGCTACTAGTATTAAAATTGGATTTTAGATACTGGATGTGGTACATAAATATGTACTGATGTGCAGAATCTACTATGAGTAGGATACTGACTTCAGATGAGATTTATCTGCGAATCGAGAACGGGACAATAGTCGATGTTTTAAACCTTAGATACCTAAGTTTAGGAACTACCCTTCGGGTGTGTACTTAAATTAAGAAACTGTTACAATGTAACTAGTTTGACTAGATACATTATCTCTATATGAGGGTTTAACCCGTTGCGGGTATACCTTTTATATTCTAGAACACTAAAGTGTTTTATTAGATAAAGATGATATTGAGATAAACACATTAGATGTGAATAACAGAATTTATATTTTGAATATAAATAAATCTCAAATATATAACATGACAAACAAATAGCTCAAACTGAGTAAATCAGTTGAAACTTAATTGTGGCATTGTTGTCTGGGACACAATTAAACAAGACTCGTATATCCATACTTTCGAAGAGTGGGTACTAGGAAAAATTTGATTATATTCAAATAATGTCTACGAATCTAGTTTATTGGGCAAAATACCTATAACACATTTTACTTGGTAAAAGCGTAAGTGCTACCGATCTGTTAGCCCAGGTTCATAGTGACTGAGGTGGGCCCATGTCTAGCTAGGCTAGATGTGGATATAATATTTCGTGACCTACACGGATGTGGCATCATGTTATGGTTATGTGTCTCTTTTGAAACACAAATCGGAAACTTTTATAGTTTCGACACGAAATAGACAAACAGATCAGTTAAAGTATTAAACCATCACGGTTGGACCACGATGAAAATACTTAAGCAATAAGTTTCTCGTATACTAGAAAGAGTATAGAATTCTTTCAATGAGGACTCCTCCTGGAACACGTCAATCTGACGGTGTGTCCGAACAGAGAAACCAAATTTTGTTGGACATGATAAAGTTAATCATAAGTCGCTCAGAGCTACCATTTCCTTCAACGGATATGCATATAACAGTGCACAACTTATTTTGAATAAGGTTCCATAAAAATCTGTTAGACATATTTCATATTAGATATGAACAGGAAAGAAACCGGGTTTCTCATTCCTAAACATTTGGGTATGTTGGGCATATGTTTGGATGATACCAAACTAAAACCCAAATCAGATAAGTGTCTAATTGTAGGTTATCCTAGAGATACCAAAGTATAGTACTTATACATCTCACTAGAGAACAATGTAATTGTTGCTCTCCATGCGGTTTTCCTAAGAGGAATACTGATATGCAGTGGTAAGTGGAGGAAAGTAAAACTCGATGAAAATCGGAGTAATACTATTCCAGGCACAGATTCCTTAATGGAACATAAATAGTTCATCAAGATGAAACTATACCAATAATCTTCGAATACACAAGAACCACGTAAGTCAGAGAGAGTCAGAAAGCAACCTGGGGTATGGGTTTCTGATCTCACCTCGTAAAGATGTGATACAAGGTATCGATTCCATATTATGGCAAAGTGCCATGATATCCGAAATGGATTCCATATATACCAACTAAGTTTGGATACTAGTTGATGTACCACAAGGCATTGTGACTAATGGTACTATAAGTCTTCAAGGAAGACATACATGGAAGGCAACATACCAACGTACTAAGCTGGGCTTGTAGCGAAAAGGTATCGTTATCAACATTGTGTAGATTACGATGAAACCTTTTAACTGTTTCCATGATAAATCCATTTGGATAATGCTTGTTGTTGCTGCATATTTCATTCGTGAAATGTGGCAGCTAAATGCCAAAACCACTTTCCTTAACGGAAACCTTTTGGAGGATGTTTATAACATCCTGACGGTTTTTCGTACCAAAACAAGCAAACAAGGTTTTCAGGTTATTCGATCCATGGATGGATTGAAGCAAGCATAGCGTTCTTGGAACTATCGTTTTGATGTAATCATAATGGTATATGATTTAATTCAAAATGAAATGATTCTTGTGTATATAAGAAGGTTAGTGGGAGCACACTGACAATGAATGTCCTAAGTAATAATGACATATCATTTCTTGGAAATGATATTCCCATAAAATAATCGGTGAAAACTTGGATTTCATGAAAATTCTCCGTAGAATTCTTAGGAGAAACAACCTTTATTCTAAGAATAAAGATCTACTAGGTTAGATCTAAAAGTTGTTAATACTCTCTAAGAACTCGTACATTGAAAAATGTACGCGACCTGGTGTCTCATATGCTTTGAGCATATGGATTCACAATCAGGACAATCCAAGTGATAGTCATTGGATTGATGTTAAGAACATCCTTCAGTATCTAGAGGAACTAAGGATACTGTCTTAAACTATGGAGAAGGAGAACTTGAAGTGACTGTGATCACTGCTGTAAGTTTCCTAACCGATATAAACGACTCTAAGTCGTAACAACGGTATTATTAAGTTTGAATACGGAACAGTGAGCTGGAAATCTTCCAAGCAAGATACTGTTACCGAATAACAACAAAAGCGGAATATTGCTGCAGCTGAGGCAGCAATAGAAGCCTTCTGGATTGATAATAAATCTAATTAGATTACATATAGTTCTGTTAGTAGCTGAGCTAGGCTACATCACATCCTAAAGAATTAATGGTCCCATCAACGATCCAGATATATACTGCAACTATTCATCTGATCCGTTCGGATCATACATCGTGGCGATGTGATGATCGTATAAATCGCATCAGATGATAATCATGCAAATCCGCTGACGAAAGTCTATTCTCAGTAATTTGAGCGAACCGTACATAGTTCGGGTGTAGGACACTCGAGTGACCGGCTATAGGCCAAGTGGGAGATTGTGTACAGTTATGACCCATAGCGTCACTATTTGTACAGATCATGGTGTTGTTGTACAAATTAACTATGTGACAAAGGAAATTGCTCTTTTATCATTTGTGATTAGAGATCACTAAGATGTATAAATTATTAAGGTCCATATGATTAGTACCAGATTGAGATGATATGAGACAATATCAATCCACGATGGTTTAATCATTAATATCCATAGTCAGAGTATTATCGAGA
Source organism: Zanthoxylum bungeanum (assembly GCA_019454045.1). Taxonomy (NCBI): domain Eukaryota; kingdom Viridiplantae; phylum Streptophyta; class Magnoliopsida; order Sapindales; family Rutaceae; genus Zanthoxylum; species Zanthoxylum bungeanum. The sequence goes on from SKCR01030808.1 coordinate 12,973, forward strand.
TCGGACATCGATAATGCGTAAAAGACTAGTATTACACTTGTGAGCGTTGTGAGGGCATAACGACATAGTTCTATCATATATTTGGGTATAAAATACTCATGCAAGTGTAATAGGAGGTTGTGTTTGCCGATGGTACGGGAAACAGCTTCACTCTGGATAGAACCCTCGGAATTCCATTGGTAGTATGACTATCTGTCTATGGAAGTCCGAATCAGGGTAGGTGTATTTGGTCTTAACCTAAGACTTGCACCGCTAATACTTGCGACAATCAATATACTTTGGTTTTGGTCGTCCAAGGCTTTAACAGAGTTCTGTGTATGCCTCTTCTGGGTATATTGAGAATCATAGTGTATTGGGTGTGATGTCGAGATGGAAGTATCACTCCGGTCATAGTGGAGATGATGGTCACGTAGGATACGGTACTGGTGCTCTTATGTACTGTAGTCATCGGGATAATATGACTAGGTCATGATTATTCAATATAGAGACTAGTTACCAGAGATCCGATATCTACTTCGTACAGGGCAGACACATTTCCAGCCTCAGGCCTTGCACATTGACAGGCGTAAACACACACGTATAACGCAAGCGCACGTATCGTTCAAGTAGTATAAAAATATCGATCCCACGAGGACTTAATATCTAATCTATTAATTTTATGAGGTCAAATGATTACTAGTATCTAATAGGTTGTTTGATTGATTTGAAATGGTGACGATTCTAAATTTAAAAACAAGTAAATAAAATTGTTCGAAAGTAGGTTTTAAGAAAATTCAATATTAAAAACTTTCTAGGGTTGTGATTTCTTTTAATATGATTTTAAAGATGAAGTGGTTATCTTAAAGTTGGGTAATATCTTGATTTATTAAGCTGGAACACTAAATTATGAGTAAGCCTCTGTCGATGGTCAGACACAAATACCCAGTTTAACCCAATTGAACCATATGTCTATGTCAACCAAACTATCTGGATTCATTAAGATTAAGTTCCAATTAAGGCTACCCCCGCCCAACAGGTATATTCCTATCCTGTAAGGAAATCTATTAAAGGGTTATCTATCCTCAAGGAAGATCATGGGCTATTGAGTCTAAGGTCTTAAACTTAAAATCCATATGTCTAGTTCATTTTAAGTTTACCTAGTCAATTTTATTAGTGGCCAGTTAATAAAAAGCATTAAGATTAAGACTCAATAATTACATCTTTATAATACCCAAACTATAATCTAACCCCTTATAAATTGGTGATATTAAAAATCATCACAACCCCAGATAACTTATTTAGTTACAACACATAACTAGTGCTGGTAAAAACTTGAAAATAAAAGACTTGAAGTAAAAATGCAGTAAAGTAAATACTGAAAAGTAAATTACAATAAAATAAAATGCTAAGGTAAAAGGAATTACTTTTACTACTACTAATTTAGATATCTCCCATAAAATAATATATAAACTTGTGATAATATTACCAACCGACCAATCTGGCGGTATCCTGATTAAGTCAAATTAAGTCCAATCAGCCATTAAGGCGGTAATATTTGTCCATAAACCAGCCATAAAGGCGGAACCAAAATTAAATTACCAACCGACCAATATGGCGGTATCCTTGATTGGTCAGGTTTAAACCAGATTAAAATTAAATTACCAACCGTCCAATATAGCGGTATCCTTTTTATGTCAAATTTTAAATAGTGAATATATTATTTTTAAGGGAGATTAATCTAAATAGTATATAAACTTGTGATAATATTACCAACCGACCAATCTGGCGGTATCCTGATTAAGTCAAATTAAGTCCAACCAGCCATTAAGGCGGTAATATTTGTCCATAAACCAGCCATAAAGGCGGAACCAAAATTAAATTACCAACCGACCAATCTGGCGGTATCCTTGATTAGTCAGGTTTAAACCAGATTAAAATTAAATTACCAACCGACCAATATAGCGGTATCCTTTTTATGTCAAATTTTAAATAGTGAATATATTATTTTTAAGGGAGATTAATCTAAATAGCAATAGTAAAAGAATTACCTTTCACCCTAGCTGGGGAAGTTACCTCCTCATGATGAATAGTAAAAACTGTAAAAATAATGAAAGTAAATTACTATTATTACAAAAAGTAATTAAAATTTAATTACAAAACTTAAATAAAAAAAAAAACTAAAAACTAAAAGAAACTAGAGAGAGAAACTATTTCTTTACATCAAAGAGATGAGAGAGAGTGGTGCATCAAAAACTGAAATCTCGAGCTCAATTTATAGACCCCAGTAGGGTTCCAGCGTCGCGACGCCAAGGGCTTTGGCGTCGCGACGCCAGCTTCTTTTGCCGTGGCTGCTAAGGCTTTGACACGTGGCAATTCGGATAAGAAGATAAAGAGACACGTGGTGAGGCGGCTAAGAGCTCAATTATTATGCTGACGTGGCGATGACGTGGCGCTGATGTGGCAAGGCGGCTGAGATCAATTGTCAGCATCGTAGTATTGCGACACGTGTCATGCTGTGATTGGCTGATGATGACGTGGCATGTTGACTCGGTTGACCTGATGACGTAGCAAGACGCGTGGCAGAGTTGACTCGTTGACCTAATGACGTGGCGACACGTATGATGACACGTGGCACACGTGAAAATAGTAATTGTCGGCACCGTAGGATGATGACATGTGGCACATCACACATTAGCAGATCGACTGTGATGGTGACATATGGTACGGCGCACGTTAGCAAAGTCAAATTCTCAAATTCTGACCCGTTGACCCGGTGCACGTTAGGCGTCGTAACGCCAAGGGCTTGCGCGTTGCGACGCGCCCAAATTACCAAAATGCCTTTTTCCCAATTTTCACTGTTTTGGTCCAAATCACCTCCAGAATGTCCTGAAACTTTATTTATCTACATAATAACATAAAACACATCAAAATATTCACAAAACTCAAGAAACTATACTAAATATTAGGTTAAATGAGTGGGAAATAGTGATAGAAATACCACTCATCACACCCCCAAACCTAACCTTTTGCTAGTCTTCAAGCAAATCATAGAGTAAAATAACATAAATAAATTAACTAAGCCACTTTCGTAGGGATCACAGTTTCATTTAGCGTATGCAACAAGCCTTTAAACCCCTAGGTATCCCTAGTGGACGAGTTGTAGTCTCGTGAGGGTTTACAACAATGATACCCACAAACATTTTACAAAAGTAAAAATGTAGTAAAACTAATGCACACAAAAGCAAAAAGACAAGGAAAATAGAATAAAGAAGTTAGTGACTAATCATGTGAAACTTCTACTTCAAGTTACTAGTTGTTTTGTTTCTTTCTAAATTACTGAATAAGTAAATTCTCCGATTATATTTGTCATTCTTAATATACACAGCCAACATAATATTAAACAACTCATTTTTTCCCACAACAGTCATAAGTGCAGTTGAAAATAGAGTAATATTTATGTCCTAAAGTTTTATCAGAATTCACACGTTAGCAGATCGGCTGTGATGGTGACACGTGGTACGGCGCACATTAGCAAAGTCAAACTTCTCAAATTCTGACCGGTTGACCCGGTGCACGTTAGGCGTCGCGACGCGCCCAAATTACCAAAATGCCTTTTTCCCAATTTTCATTGTTTTGGTCCAAATCACCTACAGAATGTCCTGAAACTTTATTTATCTACATAATAACACAAAACACATCAAAATATTCACAAAAATAAAGAAACTATACAAAATATTAGGTTAAATGAGTGGGAAATAGTGATAGAAATACCACTCATCACACCCCCAAACCTAACATTTTGCTAGTCCTCAAGCAAAACATAGAGTAAAATAACATAAATAAATTAACTAAGCCACTTTCGTAGGGATCACGGTTGCATTTAGCGTATGCAACAAGCCTTTAAACCCCTAGGTGTCCCTAGTGGACGAGTTGTAGTCTCGTGAGGGTTTACAGCAATGATACCCACAAACATTTTACAAAAGTAAAAATGTAGTAAAACTAATGCACACAAAAGCAGAAAGACAAGAGAAAAGAGAATAAAGAAGTTAGTGACTAATCAGGTGAAACTTCTTCTTCAAGTTACTAGTTGTTTTATTTCTTTCTAAATTACTGAATAAGTAAATTCTCCGATTATATTTGTCATTCTTCATATACACAGCCAACATAATATTAAACAACTCATTTTTGCCCACAACAGTCATAAGTGCAGTTGATAAGAGAGTAATATTTTTGTTCTAAAGTTTTATCAGAATTCACACTTTTTTGCAGCAATGGAATAATTTTTCTCATTTTTCTAATTTTTTCTTTGATTTTTCTCTATTTTTTTTATATACAATATCTTCCATCTATGTAGCGAGTGTTGGGTCGGTGGCTCCCAAACCAGTTGGCTTTAGGGCACCAGGTGTTAAGATACCCCTACGACTTAATTACTCAGACTTCAGATATATATATATATATTTTTGCAGCATCTTTGATCCATGTAGCGAGCTTTGGGCCAGTGACTCCCAAACCAGTTGGTTTTAGGGCACTGGGTGTTAAAACACCCTTACAGACTTAATAACTCGGATCTCAGATTTTTTTTACTCCATCACTTTTTGAGATGCTTCCTCCAATTAAACTAGAGCACTGAATATTACAAACTTTTCAATTTTAGCTCATGTCCGTATGTTTCCATATATGTTGATAATACCTGCCAATTGAGCATATGAAGATCCATTTTAGTCAGTATTATGGAGAATTCACAAATTAAATAATTCAAAAGGAAATAAACAAAAATTAACTTGTTTCAAAAATGGTTTGAGATACGTTTCAGGAGTGAAAACTCCTTACTCAGCTATCTCTTACCAATTTCACCTTTTTAGTCAAAATAAAAACACAAAAACATAAAATATTTTTGTAATTTTTGAAAATTTTTCAATTTTTTTTGTATTTTTCGAAAATTTTGGACTAAAAATAAAAACAACACACAAACTAAAAACATGGTACTGATCAACTAATTCCCTCCCCCAAACCTAAATGAGACATTATCCCCAATGTCTTAAATAGTAAAAGAAGAGTTAAGAAAGTCATACCTGGTTAGCTGAAAATATACAGGAAATTAAAGGTTAAGATCCAAATTAATCTGACGCCTCTTACCACGATCGTCCTCGGACCAATTTATCTTTGAAAGGATAGGGTCAACTCGTGGTTCATAGGTTATGAGTTGGTCTATTAGATCCGGAGCAGTTCTGGCAGTAAATGATAAGTTCTTTTAAAGGTTTTGACACGAATCCATTTCTCTAAGCATCATCAAGAAACACACAAAGAAAATCATAAAATCCATCAACGTTGAGCAGTCTAATTGGTTTCTGGTGTATGTTCAGGTTCGCCCAAGATAGCACAATAAAAATTTCCTCCAATGTTCCCAAGCCACCTTGCAAAGCAATAAAAGCATCAGCACGGTTAATCATTTCTACCAATCGTTCAGACATACTTGGCACGATTAGTTCCTCTCCGTTTGATGGTTCAATAAGATTTGCCTCTGCCAAGGGTTTTGGAATGATTCCCAAAACCTGACTGCCTCTTTCCTGTACCGCCTTTGAAACGATCCCCATAAGTCCAAGATTTCCTCCGCCATATATTAAGTGCATATTCCTTGCAGCTAAGACTCGACCCAATTCATGTGCTGCTTCTACGTATTGTGGTTTAGTTCCAACACTACTACCGCAAAACAAACAGAGGTTTTCAACTCGTCTTCTTGAAGTGGCTTCCATGTTTTACTCTGGATGTCTTCAAAAGTGCAATGATGAGTTGAATTTATAACACCTGTCAATCGGACTCGTGCTTCAATTACCCAACGAAAGTAGGTTTTAAGAAACTTCAATATTAAAAACTATCTAGGGTTGTGATTTCTTTTAATATCATTTTAAAGATGAAGTGGTTATCTTAAAGTTGGGTAATATATTGATTTATTAACCTGGAACACTAAATTATGTGTAAGCTTCTGTCGATGGTCAGACACAAATACCCAGTTTAACCCAATTGAACCATATGTCTATGTCAACCAAACTATCTGGATTCATTAAGATTAAGTTCCAATTAAGGCTACCCCCGCCCAACAGGTATATTCATATCATGTAAGGAAATCTATTAAAGGGTTATCTATCCTCAAGGAAGATCGTGGGCTATTGAGTCTAAGGTCTTAAACTTAAAATCCCTATGTCTAGTTCATTTTAAGTTTACCTAGTCAATTTTATTAGTGGCTAGTTAATAAAAAGCATTAAGATTAAGACTCAATAAATAAATCTTTATAATACCCAAACTATAATCTAACCCCTTATAAATTGGTGATATTAAAAATCATCACAACCCCAGATAACTTATTTAGTTACAACACATAACTAGGGCTGGTAAAAACTTTAAAATAAAAGACTTGAAGTAAAAATGCAGTAAAGTAAATACTGAAAAGTAAATTACAATAAAATAAAATGCTAAGGTAAAAGGAATTACTTTTACTACTACTAATTTAGATATCTCCCATAAAATAATATATAAACTTGTGATAATATTACCAACCGACCAATCTGGCGGTATCCTGATTAAGTCAAATTAAGTCCAACCAGCCATTAAGGCGGTAATATTTGTCCATAAACCAGCCATAAAGGCGGAACCAAAATTAAATTACCAACCGACCAATCTTGCGGTATCCTTGATTAGTCAGGTTTAAACCAGATTAAAATCAAATTACCAACCGACCAATATAGCGGTATCTTTTTTAAGTCAAATTTTAAATAGTGAATATATTATTTTTAATGGAGATTAATCTAAATAGCAATAGTAAAAGAATTACCTTTCACCCTAGCTATGGAAGTTACCTCCTCATGGTGAATAGTAAAAACTGTAAAAATAAAGAAAGTAAATTACTATTATTACAAAAAGTAATTAAAATTTAATTACAAAACTTAAATTAAAAAAAAAACTAAAAAATAAAAGAAACTAGAGAGAGAAACTCTTTCTTTACATCAAAGAGATGAGAGAGAGTGGTGCATCAAAAACTCAAATCTCGAGCTCAATTTATAGACCCCGGTAGGATTCCAGCGTCGCGACGCCAAGGGCTTTGGCGTTGCGACGCCAGCTCTTTTGGCGTGGCTTGCTAAGGCTTTGACACGTGGCATTTCGGATAAGAAGATAATGAGACACGTGGCGATGTGGCTAAGAGCTCAATTATTATGCTGATGTGGCGATGACGTGGAGCTGACGTGGAAAGGAGGCTGAGATCAATTGTCGACACCGTAGTATTGCGACACGTGTCACGCTGTGATTGGCTGATGATGACATGGCATGTTGACTCGGTTGACCTGCTGACGTGGATGATGACGTAGCAAGACGCGTGGCAGAGTTGACTCGTTGACCTAATGATGTGGCGACACGTAGGATGACACATGGCACACGTGAAAATAGTAATTGTCGGCACCGTAGGATGATGACACGTTGCATGGCGCACGTTAGCAGATCGGCTGTGATGGTGACACGTGGTACGGTGCACGTTAGCAAAGTCAAAATTCTCAAATTCTGACCCGTTGACTCGATGCACGTTAGCAGCTCTGGTGCACGTTAGGCGTCGCGACGCCAAGGGCTTGCGCGTCGTGTCGCGCCCAAATTACCAAAATGCCATTTTCCCAATTTTCACTGTTTTGGTCCAAATCACCTCCAGAATGTCCTGAAACTTTATTTATCTACATAATAACACAAAACACATCAAAATATTCACAAAACTCAAGAAACTATACAAAATATTAGGTTAAATGAGTAGGAAATAGTGATAGAAATACCACTCATCACACGTGACATCCGATGCTGGATCGAAATAGGCAATACTAAGTATATTACACCTGATATAGATCACATATTCCTGTAAGGATATTTCTAGAGAATTGGGTAGGCATGGCGCTTTGCTAGAAGCCAACCTTGTCTTGTAAATCGGTATAAACATAGTACTAGGTACGTAAGTGTTCGGATAGTCCGACGACCGGATTTACTGCCAACATATCCAGGGATCTCATGGGTTGCTTCCCGAAGATTCACCGATGACTTATGACTCGCACTTTATTAATCTGTGATTAATTAAATGAGAGAGAAAATTAATCTGGGATTAATTAAGGAGATATTTTATCTGGGATAAAATTTTTATTAAAGAGAGATAATGATTAATTTGGAATTAATCGATAAAATAATATATTCGATATATTATACGAAATTGGATTTCGACGAGGAATTAAAATTAGATTTTAATTCGGGCAAACGAGTTAATTTAGAATTAATTCGTGAGCGACGTGAATAGTAATTTTGCTAGGCATAATTATTTAATTACGTCGCAACGGAAAATTCGTTAATTTGGAATTAGCCAACCCGAGCCCGAGAGTATTTGCGAGCGCAATCGCATTTCGAATTCAAGTGCGGCCCGCAAGTCGCATCAAGCGTCAAATCACTTGTCACTTTGAGTGATGTGATGTGACAACTTGTCACTTGATTGAATGATGTGAATAGTTGATGTAGTGGTTGTAGCCTTTAATTGCCTTGACTTTTTAGAAAAGCAAATGGTATATCTTTATTTGATTTTTTGAAAATTAAATTAACTGTATTAGATACACATTTGGCTACCAACCAATACAACTCACTCTCTCTTTCTTCCTCTCCCTCTCACGCCCAAAGGGCAGTTTATTCTCTTCTGTTTTTCGGTTTCTGCCGTGAATGGAAGGAGAAGCAATATGGTGTTTTTGTGGAAAAATCACCAAGAGCTAGCACTCAAAAGAGAACATACAAAGGTGATAGGGAACCGCACATGTGAGCATGGAATTTCATCACAAAGCTTGGAGCTTCATGGATCATCCATGGCCGCAAACTTGGAGGACAAAAGCAGTGAATGCCGTGAGCCTCATGCAGCTTCAAAGGGCTTAAAATGTTTTGTTCTTCCTCGCATCGCTCAACCGATCATTGTGAGTATTCCGCAACTTCCTTTGATGTATTCATACATGTTTCTTGCTTGATAATGATCATCGGGACCATAGATTTTCCCAACACTTGAGCCATTTTGAGCATGAAATATACTTAGGGTAAAATTTGGGTAAATTGGATTTGAGCATGTTTTGACTAAATTACTTGTTTGAGCATGCTTACATATGGATGACTTGGAGTTGTTTGTGATCAATTTTGTGAAAAATGGATTGGATCAATTTTTCCCCAAAATGCTAGGCTTGGCCGAAACATAAGACTACCCTAATGTCATGGTGATTTTGTGTTTTTGATCATTGGATGAGTTGAAATCATTTGGGTAATGTTGATTTAGGATTTAATTGATTAAAACCAAATCAGACAAAGAAATCCCCAAATTGCCGTGACTTGTAGCATGTAAAATGATTGATTTTTTGATTCAATTGTGTTGGACATAAGTTGATGATGATAAGCTTAATTAATTGAGTAAATTAGTGTTTTGGAAATTTTAATTTGGTTAATTAATTATGGTTATACACTTTGGTCAATTTAATTATGAAATTTGGAATTTTGGAATTAAATTAATTGGGCTTGTAAAAGTTGTAATTGGGCTTAATGGGCTTGGTTGGGCCAAGTTTGGTTTAGGCTAATTGGTTGGATCCAATTGGGCCCAAAACCATATCCATAAAGTCCAAATATGACTTAATGCACCTTTAATTTTAATTGGGCCTAATTGGCCTAAATTGGTTTCTTGGCAAATAAGGGTGATTCCTTAAATGGGCTTTGGTATTTGGCAAAGTCCATGCCTTATGAAATTAATTAAAAGCCCATTGGACTTTAATTAAATTAACATTGGATGTTAATAGGGCTTTGAGACTCGAAACGATTAGATTTAGAATCTAAGTCGTAAAGGCACATTAAAAGTGTAAATCTTTAATTTATAATTAAATATAGAATTAGTATTAAATACAAATTAAATTGGATTTAATGTTGTAGTTTAATATAATTCAAGAATTCGTACTTTGAGTACTTATTCGCAAAACGAATTTGACTCGCGCAAAATCAAATCATTTTTTGAACATTGGATGGTCATTAATTTCAGATTAATTAATTGGATTAGATTGATTGATAATATGCTTTGTGTGAATACATGGATGCGATGTATTAATAATGCATATCAGATGGATATTAGATGGGTGAGGGAAATTTTGGAAATTGTTGTAATAAATTTAGAATTTATTAATTGGACCTGCGTGTCCAGCCTATTACCTCTTGACTCTTTGTATTTCTCTTCTCACCTATTCCCCTCAATGTAAATGAGGTTTCTTTAGAAGTGTTATGTAATCGGGTAGAAATAAAAATTGTGCTAGCGGGAGAGAGGAAATGGAGTGATTTGATCTAGGAACAATGTGTTTAAATATCCATCCGCATATCATTATTATTTTATTCATACGCGCCTTATTATGTTTTTTAGAATGCATGTTTAATGGTGTATGATGATGAGACCTAACAAAGATAATTAATTGGTTGCCAATTACGCGAAAAACCCTCAACACATATTAAGCGTTTTTCCTTCCATTGAGTGATTCTTACTCAAGATCCAAGATTGGCACTGGTTTCTTGGCCAAAGTCAAGACCTTTGTCCGTCGCGGATATGTTTGAATCATGAAAGCTTTGTTCCATATCGGTGTCTTGTCCAAGTTGTGATTTGTTGGCCAAAGTCAAGATCACTTCTTGTCCATCGACATCGATTACGAAGCTTTCCATGGTCAATGGGTTCCGCTTAACTGGGATCACTAAGTTTGTTGTACCAAAGCCAAGGCTTAGTTGATTCAGAGGAAAAAGTTTAGGGAATATATTGGATATATTGCCATATATAAGATATATGTTTCGGACTTGGACGTCCACCTACTGGATCTAGAAATTGGATGGGATCCAATTGATCTTAGAGATCTACCTAGTTAATTATCATACAATTTGTTGGCCAAAGTCAAGATTGTGTGTTATTTAACGGGATCCTAGCCCAATAGGAAGCAAGGTTTCCAGAGTACTCCACATAGGGTTAGAGGCTTGCCGAAAAATAGTGGGAGGCAAATATTAAATTTGCAATATTCGTTTAGTTACTTACCATACGCGCTCATTTCTTTTTCGTCAATATAAATTAATATATTAGTTGGACTAATATTTAATTGTTGTTTTAAATAAACAGTTGGACTGTATTCAAACTACTTCAATTATAGTTGATTATATAATTGGATTATAGTAATTAATATAATTGAATTTAAACTAATTAAATTATAGTTGATTATATAGTTAGACTATAGTAATCATTATAATAAAAGGTACCTAAATTCGTTGATTTGATAGTTAGACTATTGGAATCAAGAATAACTGAAAGATTAGTGTTTAGAACATAATCCTGGGTGAAAATATTTTAAACGACTTTAATTTTCAAATTGGGAATAAAATCTCAGGATAGTCCTGGAGACCGAGAAGTTGCTTTATTTGATAGAGTGACGTCTCGAGCTTAAGCCCGGAGTTGAGCAAATAGTAGAACATGATATTTGGAATATTCATGTGATGATAACTTTAGTGCTTAATCCGTTATGCTTGCCGCAAAGACTCCTTAATTTCTTATTCAGAACTAAGGATTAGATCTTTATAGTATGATAATGAAATTGAAGGATCTTCATAGATCTATCCTTAGATCTTAGAAGTACAAATTGCAATAGAAAAACTCTTGGAGAGTTAATGGCTATACTCAATGAGATAAAGCCAAAGTTTAAAATAGGGCAAGAAGCGCAAGGCGCATCTTACTTCGACATCCCAGAGGGCCAAGGCTTGGCCAAAGGCTTCTGGGGTGTGGAAAAGGGGCAAAGGCAAAGTCATTATAATCTTCTGGGAAGAAAAATGACATATCCCAAGATGTCTGACTAAACTGTGGCAAACGGGGTCACTGGAAGCGTGACTTCCCTTTGGGTTAGAATGTAACTAGCTTGACTAGAAACATTATCTCTATATCATAGTATAATCCCAAGTTGTCTGACTAAGTCGCTGTTTTAACTGTAGATACCTAAGTTTAGGAACTACCCTTTGGGTGTGTACTTAAATTTGGAAACTGTTAGAATGTAACTAGTTTGACTAGAAACATTATCTCTATATCAGAGTATAATCCATTGCGGATATACCTTTATATTCTAGAACACTAAAGTGTTTCATTTTATAAAGATGATATTGAGATAAGCACATTAGATGTGAATAACATTATTTATATTTAGAATATAAATGAATCTCAAACGTATAACATGACAAACAAATAGCTCAAACTGATTTGATCAGATGAGACTTATTTGTGGCATTGTTGTCTGGGACACAATAAACAAGACTCGTATATCCACACTTTTGAAGAGTAGATACTAGGACGGATTTGATTCCATTCAAATAATGTCTACGAATCTAGTTTAATGGGTAAAGTGCCTTAAAATACCTTTTACTTGGTAAAAGTGTAAGTGCCACCGATCTGTTAGCCCTCGTTCATAGTGACGTAAGTGGGCCCATTTCTAGCTAGGCTAGAGGTGGATATGAATACTTCAAAACCTTTACGGATGTGGCATCGCATTATGGTTATGTGTTTCTTGTGAAACACGGATCGGAAACTTTTGATGAATTCAAAGAGTTTCGACACGAAGTAGACAGACAGACTGGCTAAAGTATTAGAACCGTCACGGTTAGACCATGATGGAAAATACTTAAGCAATAAGTTTCTCAAATACTTGAAAGAGTATAGTATTCTTTCAATGAGGACTCCTCTCGGAACACGTCAATTTGACGGTGTGTCCGAACAGAGAAACCGAACCTTGTTGGACATGATAAGGTTAATCATGAGTCACTCTGAGCTACCATTTCCTTCAAAGGATACGCATTAATCAGTGCAAAACTTATTTTGAATTAGGTTCCATGAAAATCTGTTTGACAGACTTCATATTAGATATGAACAGGAAAGAAACCGAGTTTCTCATTCCTGATGATTTGGGAATGCTAGGCATATATTTGGATGATACCAAACTAGAACCCAAATCGGATAAGTGCCTAAAGTTGTGGGTTATCCTAGGGTAACCAAAATATAGTACTTATACAACTCACAAGAGAACAATTAATTGTTGCTCACCATGCGGTTTTCCTAAGAGGAATACCTATATTCAGTTGTAAGTAGGAGGAAAGTAAAACTTGATGAAAATTGGAGTAATATTATTCCAGGCACCGATTCTTTAATGGAACACAAATAGTTCATCAAGGATGAAACTATACCAATAATCTTCGAATACACAAGAAACGCGCTAGTAGGCGATAGTCAGAAAACAACCTGGGAGGTATATGTTTCTGATCTCACCTCATAAAGATGTCAATCTTATTGAGGAATACAAACTGACTACGTATGAGGAAGTGATACAAGGTATCGACTCCCTATTATGGCAAAGTGCCATGATGTCCAAAATGGATTCCATGTAAACCATCCAAGTTTGGATACTGGTTGTTGTACCAGAAGGCATTGTGCCTATTGGTACTATATAAGTCTTCAAGGAAGACATACATGGAAGGCAACATACCAACGTACTAAGCTGGGCTTGTAGGGAACAGGTATCATTATCAACATTGTGTCAATTACGACCAAACCTTTTACTTGTTGCCATGGTTAAATCCATTTGGATAATGCTTGCTGATGCTGCATGTTTCATTTATGAAATATGGCAGCTGAACATCAAAATTGCTTTCCTTAAACAGAAACCATTTGGAGGATGTTTATAACATCCTAACGGTTTTGTCGTACTAAAACAAGCAAACAAGGTTTGCAGGTTAATTCGATCCATTTATGGATTGAAGCAAGCATTGCGTTCTTAGAATTATCGTATTGATGTAATCATAATGGTATATGATTTAATTCAAAATGAAAATGATTCTTGTGTATATAAGGAGGTTAGTGGGAGCGCACTGACAATGATTGTCCTAATAATGATGATATATCATTTCTTGGAAATGATATTCCCATAATACAATCGGTGAAAGCTTGGATTTCATGAAAATTCTCCGTAGAATCTTGGGAGAGACAACCTTTATTCTAGGAATAAAGATCTATTGGGATAGATCTAAAAGGTGTTCGCACTCTCTGAGTACTCGTACATCAAAAAATGTACGCGACCTGGTGTCTATATGCTTTGAGCATATGGAGTCACAATCAGGCCAATCCAAGTGATAATCACTGGATTGATGTTAAGAACATCCTTTAGTATCTTAGATGATCTAAGGATGTCGTCTTATACTATGGAGAAGGAGAACTTGAAGTGACTGGGCTCACTATTGCAAGTTTCCTAACCGATAAAAGCGACTATTAGTCGTAATGATGGTACTATACAGTTTGAATATTGGAACAGTGAGCTGGAAATCTTCCAGGCAAGATACTATTGCCGAATAAACAACAAAAGTGGAATATTGCTGCAGCTGAGGCAGCAATAGAAGCCTTTTGGATCGATAATAATCCTAATCAGATTATGAGTAGTTCTGTTAGCAGTTGAGCTAGGCTTCAGCACAGGCTAAAGAATTAATGGTCTCATAAACGATCCAAATATATACTTCAAGTATTCATCTGATTCGTTCGGATCATACATCGTGGCGATGTGATGATTGAATAAATCGCATCACATGATAACCATGCAAATCCGCTGAAAAAAGCCTTTTCTCAACAGAAGTTTGAGCGAACCGTACATAGTTCGGGTGTAGGACACTTGAGTGATTGGCTATAGGCCAAGTGGGAGATTGTTGGACAATTATGACCCATAGCATCTCTATTTGTACAGATCATGGTGTTGTTGTACAAATTAACTATGTGACAAAGGAAATTGCTCTTTTATCATTTGTAATTAGATTACCAAGATATAAATGATAGAAGGTCCATATGATTAGTTCCAGATTGAGATGATATGAGACAGTATTAATCCATGAAGTTTTAATCATTAAATATCTCTAGTCAGAGTATTATGGAGATTGGACATCGATAATGAGTAGAAGACTATTATTACACTTGTGCGCGTTGTGGGAGCATAACGGCATAGTTATCATATATTTGGGTATATGATACTCATGCAAGTGTAATAGGAGGTTGTGTTTACCGATAGTACGGAAACAGTTTCGCTCTAGATAGACCCCTCGGAATTCCATTGGTAGTATGACTATGTGTCTATGGAAGTCCGAATCAGGGTAGGTGTATTTGGTCTTAACCTGAGACTTGCACCGCTAATACTTACGACAATCAATATACTTTGGTTTTGGTCGTCCAGGGCTTTAACAGGTTCTGTGTACGCCTCTTCTGGTATATTGAGAATCGTAGTGTATTGGGTGTGATGTCGAGATGGAAGTATCACTTCAGTCAAAGTGGAGATGATGATCACATAGGATACGAAACTGGTGCTCTTATGTACTGCAGTTATCAGGATAATATAACTAGGTCATGGTTATCCGATTATAGAGACTATTTACCTGATGTAGGATATAGAAACTGACGACGCATGTTGTTCTAGGCTCGCGGCCTAGTTGGGAGTACGGAGTAGCCCGCGGGGGACTAAACCGGAGAATAATGGAGTCGCCACCCGGTGTGAACCGGGAAAATGATTTAAGGCCGCACTCACCCCTCGTAAGGGAATACCTCAAACCATTGGGTTCGGAATAGTCCCTTACTTATGCCACTTTTAATGAAATGATTTGTGCAATAATCTAACCAAGCCTAAGCAACATATATTTCCAAGGATAATTTACTCCTAAGTTCGCATGCATAAGTACAAGGCTCATATCTAAGTTTGCATATAACCTTTGTCCGAATTTGCATATAACCAATGTCCAAATTTGCATGCATAAAGGTGAATTGAAATACGGCAAGCACAGAACTTCATAAGCACACTATATTCATGGATACAGAAACGCAAGGAAATGGTAATGGTATAAACACGCATAAAAGTGAATCAGAATAATGGCAAGCATACAATTTCATAAGCAAATTGTACTTATACATGTGGGAACACAAATAAATGGCAATTACACAATCATGCATAATAAAGAGAAGCGATTAGGTACATAATGCAAAGAGATAACTAATGAGGTCGTTGTACATTAAAATAAATGTGCAATGATGCGATGCAAAAGATAGACAATTAAAGTGGAAGAAAAGAGATGCGACATATGCCCACATCTATATAGGACTTTGAGTGTCCGATTAAATGTATTTCACATTCAATCGAACATACTTTGTCCAGCACGGCAAAACATCGTGCAAAGGTAGCCCTTCGGCTTTCTATCCCTCAAAATGGAGGACCTTTAATCCAACTTGATTTGCCCATGCGCATTGCAATATGATGCATGATTATGCAAAGAGATGACATACAGAAAGCAAACAACGGAATAATAAATGGCGCGGCGAAGTACTCTCATAAAGGTAGCCTTTTGGAATTTTCTACTCTCAAATATAGAACCTTTAGACCAACGTACTAAGCCCATGCGCATCACATTACAATGCATATAAAATAAAGACAACAATATAGGACTTTGTATACCTGATTGTACACATCTTACATTCAACCGAATATACATCATCCGGTGCGGTAAAACATCATGGTAAAGGATTTTAACCCCTCGACATGGAGGACCTTTAATCCAACTTACTAAGCCCATGCGCTAATAACATAATGTATATAAAAAATAAAGACAATAATATCGGACTTTGTATACCGATTGAACACATCTTACATTCAACCGAATATACATCATCCGGCGCGGCAAAGCATCGTGGTAAAGGATTTTAACCCCTCGAAATGGAGGACCTTTAATCTAACTTACTAAGCCCATGCGCTTTATCTCATCATTACACAAAAAAATAACATGCAGAAAGTAAATAACAGATAATAAACAAACAAGACAAAATAAATCGAAATATGTGTCGTTTGCTCGAGTGGTACGTGGAGTTGTATCCCAAGTACAGACCGCACTATCGTCCAATCGGATTCGGCTACGGAATTTACGTTTGGGTTTCCATCCTATATACCACAAGAGACGACACATTTTCCATTCATTCAAGGGCCACAATATACATTAACCAACGACTCTTATGCGAAGAACATTCAACAAACAATTAAAATATGAATAGAAGATAGATGAGAAAGGTGCCATCAGGTCTAACCTTTTTGTGTCGACTCTCGGAAGCACGTTACAAGGCCGTCGGAAGGGGTAAAACTCCGTAACTTTTCTGGTTCGTTGGTTCACATCTTTCCTCGCTGTTTTACTGTTCGGGCTACTGTTTTCACTCCGTTTTGCTGTTATTTTCGCTGTATTTTTGGTCAATGTTTCACTGATTTTAGGGACTGTTTTTGTTTCAGTTTTGGCACTATTTTTGGGTTATTTTCAGAGTTATTTATTCACTATTTTAGCTGTGTGTAGGGGCTGTTTTCGGTAGAAAATTAGATGGTTTATGTGGCAGTTTCAAAGGTGTTGCAATTCATGGTTTAAGGCTTCTGGATTTGTTGTTCTCGGCTATGGTCGAGGGCTTTATGGTTCACGGTTTGAGGGCTGCTAGATTTGTTGTTCTCGGTTGTGGTTGAAGGCTTGTGTTTGGACTATGAGGGGAGCGGCAGAACTAGGCAGTATGGAAAGTTTTATGCGGCGGTTAAGAGAGTTGCAATAGGGGTGTTATACGTGCAGTTTGGTGGAGGCAGTAAGGGTCTTGGGCGTGCAGTTTTATGGAGGAATAAAGAGGTCTTGGCGTTGTGGGGGGCTAGGTTGTGGGTTCGTGTGGATACTTTTGAAGACGTGTGCCATTTTTAATTGGTGAGTGGCGTGAGGTGTGAAGGGTTTATTTGTGGTTCGTGCGAGAGGGTGAAGGGTGAAAAGAGAGGGAAGCCTGTGTGTTTTGGTCGTGACTTTTGGGGTTTATTATCTTTTGTTTTTTTTTTTTGTGTTATGCGTGAATAAGAGAGGTACCAGGTTTGAAATTCGTCTTATTTTATAGGCAAAGGCTAGGGTTAATCCATGTTTGAAAAGGAATAAGATTTGTATAATAAGGAGATACCATTTAATTAGTGTCACACAAGGAAAACATATATTTAATTGGGGACAAGATTTGGCTTGTTTAGGAATATCACATATTTGATTTATCTTAATTAGGCATGAGATTTGTTTTATTTAGGTAGTTAATTTGTTAATTAGGTAGGGATATATTTTATATTTGATTTGATTTATTTTAATTTGGTATGTGATTTTTTAGATTTGTTTATATTTCATCGTGTGTTAATATGTGTTTTATTATTTTGGATGAGATTTAATTGGGCTTTGGCGTGTGTGGGGTTAGCTTAGACGTGTGGTTGGATTTTGGTTGTGGGCTTGGTGTGTGTGGGCTAGGTGTGTGGCTTGCGGGGGGTTTTGGGCCATGATTAAGTGGTTTGCGGGGTTTTTGGGCTAAATGTGCTTTAAAACGGAGGTCAAACAAGTGAGCCCAAAGCTAAACAAGCGAATAAAATCTAAAAAATATCGATTCCCTTCCGACGTCTATTTCCCGCGACTTCCTCGACTTTAAAAGGCAATGTCTCCAAATGAGACTCATCATAGGGACTTACATGCAAAAATGCAGTGCCTACAGTCGCCCCCACTTTGATGGGTCTTGTGCAGTGTGTGACAATGACAATCCTATCAAAGTTATGCATGCATTTTTACTTACATGGCTCGCCAGCTGTTGCTTAACTTACTTGTTTTCCTGAGATGCTTTGACCTTTGGGCTTTGTTCCTGAACTGCGTTGAGAGAGAGCTTTATTCCCCTGGGCTTTATTCCCGAGCTGTTTTGAAAGTGGGCTTTATTCCTCTAGGCTTTGTTCCCAAACCGTGTAAAGATATGGCTTTATTCCCCTGAGCTTTATTCCCTGACTGTGTTAAGATAGGGCTTTATTCCACTGGGCCTTGTTCCCGAACTGTATTAAGATAGGGCTTTATTCCCCTGGGCCTTGTTCCCGAACTGTGTTAAGATAGGGCTTTATTCCTCTAGGCTTTATTCCCGAGCTGTGTTAAGATAAAGCTTTATTCCCCTGGGCCTTGTTCCCGAACTGTGTTAAGATAGAGCTTTATTCCCCTGGGCCGTGTTCCCGAACTGTATTGAATGTGGGCTTTATTCCTTGACAGTATTGACTGTGGGCTTTGTTCCCGAACTGTACTAATTGAAGGCTTTATTCCCTGGGCCTTGTTCCCGAATTATGTTGACTATGGGCCTTATTCCCGAACTGTGTTGAATGTGGGCTTTATTCCCTGACTGTGTTAACTGTGGGCTTGGTTCCCGAACTGTACTGATTGAAGGCTTTATTCTCTGGGCCTTGTTCCGAATTATGTTGATTGTGGGCCTTATTCCCAAACTGTGTCGAATGTGGGCTTTATTCCCGAACTGTACTGAATGTGGGCTTTATTCCCTAGGCCTTGTTCCAGAATTATGTTAACTGTCGACCTTATTCCCGAACTGTGTTGAATATTGGCTTTATTCCCGAACTGTACTGAATGTGAGCTTTATTCACTGGGCCTTGTTCCCAAATTGTTTCAAGATAGGGCGTTATTCCCGAACTATTGAATGTGGGCTTTATTCCCGAACTGTACTGAATGTGGGCTTTATTCCCTAGGCCTTGTTCCCGAATTATGTTAAATGTCGGCCTTATTCCCGAAATGTGTTGAATGTTGGCTTTATTCCTGAACTATTCTGAATGTGGGCTTTATTCCACATTCAGTATGTTAACTGTCGACCTTATTCCCGAACTGTGTTGAATGTTGGCTTTATTCCCGAACTGTACTGAATGTGAGCTTTATTCACTGGGCCTTGTTCCCAAATTGTTTCAAGATAGGGCGTTATTCCCGAACTGTTGAATGTGGGCTTTATTCCCGAACTGTACTGACTGTGGGCTTTATTCCCTAGGCCTTGTTCCCGAATTATGTTAACTGTCGGCCTTATTCCCGACTGTGTTGAATGTTGGCTTTATTCCTGAACTATACTGAATGTGGGCTTTATTCCCAGGGCCTTGTTCTCGAACTGTTTCAAGATAGGGCATTATTCCACTGGGCCTTGTTCCTGAACTGTTTTGAACGTGGGCTTTATTCCCTTAGGATTTGTTCCCGAACTGTTTTGAACGTGGGCTTTATTCCCTTAGGCTTTGTTCTCGAACCTGTTACTGATGTAGTGGGTCTTCGACCTCAAACTGATGTGGGCCTCACACCAAAACTGATACTAATGTGGGGCCTCGCCCCTAAATTGGTACTGAGGTGGGCCTCACCCCCAGACTGATACTGATATGCGCCTCAACCCCAGACTGATACTGATATAGGCCTCAACCCTGCGACTCGTCCCTAAACTACTGATGTCATATTGATGCTTCTGATTGGCTTCCATTTTCCGTTTTCTCTCTTTCTTCTTCAAAACCTATGATATAAAAAAAAAACACAAAACACAAAAAGGAATGCAAAATATGTTACGTGTATGCATGAATGCGTGAGTGAGTTTCCCATCCCGTTGGGTTAGGTCTTCCGCTAATTCCCTTGATGATCATTCTTCTCTTCCTTATGGAAAGTACTGTTTTCAATCTACTGACCGGCGTAAACACACACGTATAACGCAAGCGCACGTATCGTTCAAGTAGTATAAAAATATCGATCCCACGAGGACTTAATTCCTACTATTGTTATTAGTTGTTGATACTATTTATTTACAAATATCTAATTGAGGGAGAAGTGAATGATTGCTTGAAATGATCTGCTTTGAAGATTTGCTAAATAAATAAATAAATAAAAAGACACAAGAAAATACTAAGGAAAATAAAAGACTCAAAGATATAGGGTTGTGAATCTTTCTAATATCTATTAAAAGATGAAGTAGTTATATTATAGTTGGGTAAAATATTGAATTATTAATCTGGAACACTAAATTATGTAAAAGCCTCTTCCGAATGATCATTTACAAATACCTAGTATAATCCAACTGAACCATATGTCTATGTCAATTAAATTACCTAGATTCATTAAGGTTAAGTTCCAATTAAGACTACCCCCGCCCGACAGGTATATTCCTATCCTGTAAGGAAATCTATTAAAGGTTTATCTATCCTTAAGGAAGATCGTGGGTTGTTGAGACTAAGGTTTTAAACTTAAAATCCCTATGTCTAGTTCATTTTAAGTTTACCTAATCAATTTTATTAGTGATCGGTTAATAAAAAGCATTAAGATTATGACTCAACAAATAACTCTTTTAATTACCCCAACTATAATCTAACCCTTTTTTAATACGGTGATATTAGAAATCATCACAACCCCTAAATAACTAACACATAACTAGGACTAGTAAAACAAAGATAAAAATTACTAAAAAGTAAATGCAGAAAAATAAATAAAATGCTAAGGAAAAGGAAGGAATTAACTTCTACAATACTAATTAGAAATCTCCCATAAAATATAATATATACTTGTGATAATTTTATCAACCAGCCATAAAGGCGGTAATATTTGTTATTAAACCAGCCATAAAGGCGGAACAGAAATATACCAGCCATAAAGGCGGAACAAAAATAAACCAGCCAAAAAGGCGGAATAATTATTTAATAACCAACCGACCAATCTGGCGGTATCTTTATTAAGTCCGGTTATAAATAGTTTATATATTATATTTTAGGGAGAATAATCTAAATAGCAATAGTAAAAGAATTACCTTTTTACCTTAGCGTGATGAAAGTTACCTACACATAGTAAATAGTAAAAACTGTAAGAAGTAAGAAAGTAAAATTACTATTACTATTAAAAGTAATTTTAAATATTTACAAAAAACTAAACAAAATAATAGAGAGAGAAGCTCTCAATTTAGAACAAACAAAGAGAGAGAAAGGTTACTGAAATATGAAATTTCGAGTTCTATTTATAGGCTCAGATAAGCCTCCAGCGTCGCGCCGCCCAATTGCACTAGCGTCGCGACGCTGGGTACAGTAGGACACGTGTCACGCACTGGTTGGTCGGCTCAGAATCTTATCCGATGACGTGGCACTGTTCATGACGTCATTGCTTACGTCACGATGACGTGTCAACTGTTCATGACATCATTGCTTGCGTCACTCTGATGATGTGGAAGGCGACGTGGCGACACGTGGGGCGGTGGCCGTCAGACGAATGAGAGGTTGACACGTGTCGCGCTGTGATTGGCTGATGCTGACGTGGCATGTTGACTCGGTTGACTTGCTGACGTGGCGGCTGATGTGGACGATGATGTGGCGACACGTAGGATGACACGTGGGGCGGTGGCCGTCCAAGCAATAAGATTTTGACACGTGGCACGGCGCATTTTAGCATCTCCGTTGTGATGGTGACACGTGGCACGGCGCACGTTAGCAAAGTCAATTTTCTCAGATTCTGATTTGTGGACCCAGCGCATGATAGCAGATTCGGCGCACACTGAGCGTCGCGACGCTGAAGGTCTGGGCGGCGCGACGCTGAAATGACGATTTTGCCCTTTTTGTCCAATTTTGTCCATTTTGCCCCAAATTACTCCAGAATGTCCTGAAACTTTATTTATCTGCAAAATAACACAAAACACATCAAAACGTTCATAAAACTAAGAAACTATACAAAATATTAGGTTAAATGAGTGGGAAATAGTGATAGAAATACCACTCATCACACCCCCAAACCTAACATTTTGCTAGTCCTCGAGCAAAATACAGAATAAAATAACATAAAAATAAATTTCACTAAGCCATTTTCGTAGGGATCACGGTTGCATTTAGCGTATGCAACAAGCCTTTAAACCCCTAGGTTTCTCTAGTGGACGAGTTGTAGTCTCGTGAGGGTTTACAGCAATGATACCCACAAACATTTTACAAAAGTAAAAAGGTATTAAAACTAATGCACACAAAAGCAAAAAGACAAGCGAAAAAGAGAATAAAGATGTTAGTGACTAATCAGGTGAAATTTCTAATCCAAGTTACTAGATGTTTTATTTCATTCTAAATTACTGAATAAGTAAATTCTCCGATTATTTTTACCATTCTTCATATACACAGCCAACAAAATATTAAACAACTCATTTTTGCCCACAACAGTTATAAGTGCAGTTGATAAGAGAGTAATATTTTTGTCCTAAAGTTCTATCAGATTTCACACCTTTTTGTAGCAATGGAATAATTTTTCTGATTTTTCTGATTTTTTTGACTATTTTTTATTTATATATAATACCTTCCGTCTATGTAGCGAGCTTTAGGTCGGTGACTCCCAAACCAGTTGGCTTTAGGGCATCAGGTGTTAAGACACCTCTAAGGACTTAATTACTCAGACTTCAGATATATCTATTTTTTTTCTATCATCTTTTTGATCCATGTAATGAGCTTTGGGCCAATGACTCCCAAACCAGTTGGTTTTAGGGCACTAGGTGTTAAAATACCCTTACAGACTTAATAACTCGGATCTCAGATGTTTTTTTTTTTTTTTTTTTTTTTTTTTTTTTTTATTTCCATCACTATTTTTTAGATGTTTCCTTCCAATGAACTAGAGCACTGGATATTACAAACTTTTCAATTTTAGCTCATGTCCTGTATGTTACCATGTATGTTGATAATATCTGCTAACTAAGTATATGAAGATTCATTTTAGTCAGTTTTATGGAGAATTTACAGATTAATAATTCAAAAGTGAATAAACAAAAATTAACTTGTTTTGAATTAGGTTTGAAATACGTCTCAGGAGTGGGAATTCCTTACACAGCTATTTCTTACCAATTTCATCTTTTTAGTCAACATAACAACCACATATTTCTACTAGTCATAAAACTATAATTTACATTTTTTTTTTTTAAAAGTTTAATCAAAGGCTCAGTTTATGGTGTGTGACTAACTGTCGAATGGACTTCCCGTTGTAGATTCCCCAGAGGGAAGGTGGAGCGAGGCTCACTTAAGTACCCTAGCCCCTTAGGCTCTTATCGCTTGTTGTCAGGAATAAACAACGAGTCCTCCAAACTAGTCTGTCACAACACGCTACAAGTGAATGATTATCTAGGTGCCTCCACAGCTTTTCCTTATAAAAAGGTAGTGAGTGAAGGAAGACACCAAACCATTACCTAGCTTTAAATATGCCCTTTGTTTTTATTAATTTTTTAATTTTTTTGTATTTTTCGAAAAATTTTGGACTAAAATAAAAACACTATACAAACAACAAGTACTATTAACTATACCTCACCCCCAACCTAAATGAGACATTGTCCCCAATGTCTTAAACAATAGAAGAAGAGTTTAGAAGATAGTACCTGTTTAGGAGAAATTCTACATGAAATTAAAGGTTAAGATCCAGATTAATTCGACGCTTCTTACCACGATCATCCTCGGACCATTTTATCTTTGAAATGATAGGGTCAACTTGTGGTTCAAAGGCTACGAGTTGGTCAATTAGATCCGGAGCAGTTCTGGCAGTGAAGAGGAGTTCTTTCATAGGTTTCGACACGAACCCATTTCTTCGAGCATCATCAAGAAACACACAAAGAAAATCATAAAACCCATCAACGTTGAGCAGTCCAAGCGGTTTCTGGTGTATGTTTAGGTTCGCCCAAGATAGTACAATAAAAATTTCCTCCAATGTGCCCAAGCCTCCTGGCAAAGCAATAAAAGCATCAGAACGGTTAATCATTTCTACCAGTCGTTCAGACATACCTGGCACGATCAGTTCCTCTCCGTTTGATGATCCAATAAGATTCGCCTCTGCCAAGGGTTTTGGGACGATTCCCAAAACATGACTGCCTCCTTCCTGTACGGCCTTTGAAACGATCCCCATTAGTCCAAGATTTCCTCCGCCATATATAAATGCATATTCCTTGCTGCTAAGACTCGACCCAATTCCTGTGCTGCCTCTATGTATTGTGGTTTAGTACCAACAGTACTACCGCAAAACACACAGATGTTCTCAACTCGTCTTCTTGAAGTGGCTTCCATTTTTTTTTATGTATTTCTTTCTTAACTCTGGATGCCTTCAAAAGTGCAATGACGGGCTGAATTTATAGTACCTGAAAAGGGGTGAGTAATAATAGCACAAGTATCTTCCAGAGGACTTGTTAGCTAAACAACAAAAGAAATCGTGAAAGGTCAAAAAGTCTGGATCCTGTCTACGAAAATAAAGATAATTACAACAGAAAAGCGAATCAAACCAATAATTAAGACAACGAAATTGTGTATGCAATACGCCACTTGTTTGGTATAAATTCATTAGGATGCGTCTCAAGAAATCATTCTTTACTCAGCCATCACAATGAATTAGCTCTCCTTTTTGTGATTGTCAAACACCATTCCTTCTGTCTTAAAATGCTCCATTTGTGCTTTTCCTACAAAAAACACACAAAATTTAAAAAGTTCACACAAAATATGAAAATTTAACAACAAATTGCATGGGTTGCCTCCCTGCTAGCGCTAAATTTTTCGTCTTCAGCCAGACGTGACTGAAATCTATCTGTTAAGGAGGTTTCAGCGTCGTTTTGGATGTCCGATCAAAGACAATCCCGTGAGCGTTGCTTTTGAAGGGTCTCTTCCAACGATAAAGTGGCAAAAAGAATTTTGTTTCATTCAGTGCTCGTGCCACCTTTTTGCTCCTTGTTGCTCCAGTGATTCCTGAAAAGAAAGAAAGAAAATCAGGAGGTCTTGTATGGTGCTTGACTTGGAATGGAAGTTCCATTCTGTCAAGCTTCTGGGTGTTTTCTTTGATTTGTACTCCCCAAAACAGCGATGTTTCTCCTGAATGCTCTGGATCTTTAATAAGGTCAGACATTTGCTTCTCCATTTGCTCTGCTTCTTGCTCCACCTTTTCTTCACAGATGTATTTGAAAATTTCTGCATTCAGCTCTCTTCATCTGTCATCTGTGAAATACATGTTTCAAAATTTTCAACCTGAAAAGAAATGTTAGATTTTAGGTCTTCATCCTCTGATCTGGTTGAAATGATTGGCTCAGGTATTTCTTCATCAAACATTTGTGCAATGGAATCTCTAAGATCTTCATTTTGAGGATACAGAATTCCATCCCCAATTTTTGATGCAGTTGGTACAAACAGCTCAGCTTCATCCTCGTCAGAATCTGAATAATAAAAATCAAATCGAGACTTTGCCGGTTCGGGTTCCTGAACTGATACCTCTGGTTGTTGATACTGCTCAGCCTCCTTCTCTGTTAAAGTGTCATTGTGAATTTCTGTGTTCTCGAAGGCTTCATCAGTGTCATCTGAAACTGATTCTTGAGGTATGATGTTCTGGTTTTCTGTTAATTGTCTGATCTGATCTGTCATTTTCTGTATGGATTCTGAGTTACTCTGAATTTGTGCATCAAATCGAGCTTTTTGTTCTTTGAACATGTGAATCAATTGATCTTCCTCGGATGGTTCTGGTTCTTGATAAGGATCAAAGGAAGATGGTGGATAAGATAGAAAATGTGATGATTCTTCGTACCTTGGTTGATTCCAAAAATTCTGCCACTCTGAAAGGTAAATACATTGATCGCTCGGGTGGTTGCCATCACAAATTACACATCTTCCCACTTCGTTCTGTTGAGCAAATGTGGTATTGCTTGATTCTGCATCCAGTGATATTCGTTGGGCTGAACAACAGGCCTCAGAAAACTGGACTGTTGCTCCCAGATTTGGGGTGTATCTTCTTGTAAAGCTTGTAATCTTTCAATCTCCCAGTAATGTTCCATTTTTAATCACCTGAAAACAAAAGAAATAAAAATTTACAAAATAAAAGAAAGAAAATTAGATATAAGTAAATTTGATAGTTTCAAAATTAACAACTCAAGAAAAATAAGTCCCCGGCAACGGCGCCACCAAAAACTTGACCGGCGTAAAACACACACGTATAACGCAAGCGCACGTATCGTTCAAGTAGTATAAAACTATCGATCCCACGAGGACTTAATTCCTACATTGTTATTAGTTGTTGATACTATTTATTTACAAATATCTAATGAGGGAGAAGTGATGATTGCTTGAAATGATCTGCTTTGAAGATTTGCTAAATAAATAAATAAAAAAAAAAGACACAAGAAATACTAAGGAAAATAAAAGACTCAAAGATATAGGGTTGTGAATCTTTCTAATATCTATTAAAAGATGAAGTAGTTATATTATAGTTGGGTAAAATATTGAATTATTAATCTGGAACACTAAATTATGTAAAAGCCTCTTCCGAATGATCATTTACAAAACCTAGTATAATCCAACTGAACCATATGTCTATGTCAATTAATTACCTAGATTCATTAAGGTTAAGTTCCAATTAAGACTACCCCCGCCCGACAGGTATATCCTATCCTGTAAGGAAATCTATTAAATGTTTATCTATCCTTAAGGAAGATCGTGGGTTGTTGAGACTAAGGTTTTAAACTTAAAATCCCTATGTCTAGTTCATTTTAAGTTTACCTAATCAATTTTATTAGTGATCGGTTAATAAAAAGCATTAAGATTATGACTCAACAAATAACTCTTTTAATTACCCCAACTATAATCTAACCCTTTTTTAATACGGTGATATTAGAAATCATCACAACCCCTAAATAACTAACACATAACTAGGACTAGTAAAACAAAGATAAAAATTACTAAAAAGTAAATGCAGAAAAATAAATAAAATGCTAAGGAAAAGGAATTAACTTCTACTAAATACTAATTAGAAATCTCCCATAAAATATAATATATACTTGTGATAATTTTATCAACCAGCCATAAAGGCGGTAGGTATATTTGTTTATTAAACCAGCCATAAAGGCGGAACAGAAATATACCAGCCATAAAGGCGGAACAAAAAATAAACCAGCCAAAAAGGCGGAATAATTATTTAATAACCAACCGACCAATCTCTGGCGGTATCTTTATTAAGTCCGGTATAAATAGTTTATATATTATATTTTAGGAGAGAATAATCTAAATAGCAATAGTAAAAGAATTACCTTTTTACCTTAGCGGTGAAAAGTTACCTACACATAGTAAATAGTAAAAACTGTAAGAAGTAAGAAAGTAAAATTACTATTACTATTAAAGTAATTAAAATATTTACAAAAACTTAAACTAAAATATTCTAGAGAGAGAAGCTCTCAATTTAGAACTAACAAAAGAGAGAGAAAGGTGTACTGAAATATGAAATTTCGAGTTCTATTTATAGGCTCAGATAAGCCTCCAGCGTCGCGCCGCCCAAATTGCACTAGCGTCGCGACGCTGGGTACAGTAGGACACGTGTCACGCACTGGTTGGTCGGCTCAGAATCTTATCCGATGACGTGGCACTGTTCATGACGTCATTGCTTACGTCACGATGACGTGTCAACTGTTCATGACATCATTGCTTGCGTCACTCTGATGATGTGGAAGGCGACGTGGCGACACGTGGGGCGGTGGCCGTCAGACGAATGAGAGGTTGACACGTGTCGCGCTGTGATTGGCTGATGCTGACGTGGCATGTTGACTCGGTTGACTTGCTGACGTGGCGGCTGATGTGGACGATGATGTGGCGACACGTAGGATGACACGTGGGGCGGTGGCCGTCCAAGCAATAAGATTTTGACACGTGGCACGGCGCATTTTAGCATCTCCGTTGTGATGGTGACACGTGGCACGGCGCACGTTAGCAAAGTCAACTTTTCTCAGATTCTGATTTGTGGACCCAGCGCATGATAGCAGATTCGGCGCACACTGAGCGTCGCGACGCTGAAGGTCTGGGCGGCGCGACGCTGAAATGACGATTTTGCCCTTTTTGTCCAATTTTGTCCATTTTGCCCCAAATTACTTCCAGAATGTCCTGAAACTTTATTTATCTGCAAAATAACACAAAACACATCAAAACGTTCATAAAACTCAAGAAACTATACAAAATATTAGGTTAAATGAGTGGGAAATAGTGATAGAAATACCACTCATCATCTACCCACATTGATCGGCTTGGTGAACTCATTTCCTTCCAAGTCTGACAGTGTCACTGCCCAATTTCCCAATTTCTGAATGAATATCCTGTCCTTTCTTCTTGCTTCTTTCGAGGACTCCCTGTGTTCTAAACATCGCTGAGTATCATACTGCCAGGGTTGAATGCTTTTGTCAAATATACTCATGTTACAGGTTGAAAAGATGAGACTCAGGCAAGTAAACGAAATGAACACCTTTATTATCATAAAAAGAAGGTTCGAACAAGTAGACAAAACCAATGTCTTTATTAAAAATACAGGATCAAATAAACTAGAAGGAACAGCTTCATCATTCGCAGCATTGCCTTCTCCTTTGACCTATGGTTCTTTACTACTGTTATCCCTTATCTCAATGCAAGAAGCCTGGTGGTTGAGAGTTTGGAGGACAAAGGTTTCGGGTACGCCGGAGTTGATCATGTAGGTGGGTGGTAGAATGGAGTGGTAATCAGGTAAGGAATTTATGTATGTGTTAGGTTGTTCTTTTTCTGGATTGGGTAATTTATGGGAGTCAATGAGGTTTTGGACCTCATGTCTAAGGCGGGTACAGTTGTCGGTGTCATGGCCTTTTTCTTGATGGAAGTAACTGTTGGATAACATGACCCATAGCGTCACTATTTGTACAGATCATAGTGTTGTTGTACAAATTAACTATGTGACAAGAAATTGCACTCTCATCATTTGTGATTAGATCACCTTAGATATATAAATGAAGAGAGGTCCCTATGATTAGTTCCTGGATTGAGATGATATGAGACAGTATCAGTCCACGAAGGATTAATCATTAATATCCCTAGCCGGAGTATTATCGAGACTGGACTCGATAATGCGGAATAGGCTAGTATTGCACTTGTGCGCGTTGTGAGGGCACAACGGCATAGTTCTAATATATTTGGGTATTGGATACTCATGCAAGTGCGATAGGAGGTTGTGTTTCACTGATGGTACGGGAAACAGCTTCGCTCTGGATAGACCCCTCGGAATCCCATTGGTATTATGACTATGTGTCTATGGGAGTCCGACATCAGGGTAGGTGTGTATGGTCTTAACCTGAGACTTGTACCGCTAATGCTTACGACAATCAGTATGCTTTTGTTGAGGTCGTCTAGGACTCTAACCGGTTCTGTGTACGCCGATGCTGGGTATATTGAGAATCGTAGAGTGTTGGGTGTGATGTCAAGACGGAAGTATCACTCCAGTCATAATGGAGATGATGTCACGTAGGATACGGTATTAGTGCTCTTAAGTGCTGGCCAGCCATCGGGATATTATGACAAGGTCATGTATATCCGATTATAGAGACTAGTTACCAGACATCCGACATGTGCTTCGTACGAGGCAGACACATATCCAGCCCCAGGCCTAGCACGTGACTATCTGATACTGGGCCGATATACACGATACTTGGTATACTACGCTTGATATAGATCTTAAATATTCTTAGAGAATATTACCGGAGAATTGGATAGACTTCGTGCTTTGCTAGAAGCCGATCTTGTCTCGTAAATCGGTAGAACGTAGTACTTGGTACGTACGTGATTCGGATACTCCGACGACCGTATTTACTGCCGAATTATCCGGGGATCTCATGGGTCGCTTCCCGATAATCCACCGATGACGCAACTCGCACTCTTGAATAATCTGGGATTATAATAGAAGAGAGAGAAAATAATCTTGGATTAATTACGGAGATATTTTATCTAGGATAAAATATCGTCTAGAGAGAGATAACGATTAATTTTGAATTAATCGATAAATTAATATATTCGATATATTAAACAAAATTGGATTTCGACGCGGAATTGAAATTGGATTTTAATTCGGGCAAACGAATTAATTTAGAATTAATTCGTTAGCGACGTGAATAGTGAATTCGCTAGGCGTAATCATTTAATTACGACGCGACGGAAAATTCGCTAATTGGGAATTAGCGAAACCGAGCCCGAGTGTGATTGCGAGCACATTCGTATTTCGAATTCGAGTGCGGCAACGCAAGTCACATCAAGCGTCAAATCACTCGCCACATCAAGCGTCAAATCAAAAGTCACTTTGAGTGATTGATTGATTGATTGATTGATTGATGGATGTGATTGATTGAGTGATGGACACACAACATGTCACTTTGATAAAGTGAAATGAAAAGTTGATGTGTTTTGGTGAAATAGTGTTAGTTGGTGGAAGCATTTACCATTTGATTTTTTAATATATCATTTGGTAAATGTTTTAAATTTTGGTTGGAAAATATATAAACCTTTTTGGAAAAGGTTTTGCCAACTTAATACACAATTCATCACATTTCTTCTCTCTCATTTTGCTCTCTCCTCTCACGCCCTTGGAGGGCTGTTTCTGCTTCTGTTCTTGGCAGTGAACTGCCGTGGAAGTGGAGCAAAAAGGGAAGCAATAGTTGGGTTTTCATGGTGAAAAATCCAAGTGCTAGCACACTACGAGTCTTGCGAAGGTGGTAGGGAGGTTCACCCATGAGTCGGGATTCGTTTGACGCAATCTTGGAGCTCCGTTTGTCATCTCAAATTTCTGTTTTTGGAGGCAGTGGACTGGTCAGTTCAGGCGTGAAAGGCAGTGGGTTTTTTGGCTTCATTCGTCTCCAAATCGTCTCAACCGATCGATGTGAGTATTCCGCAACTTCGTCGATATGTATTCGCAATGTTTTTCATGCTTATAATCGATCCGGGACCTTAATAGAAACCAACAGTAACAATACTGGTTTAGGTTTATGTGCGGTGGCACAGGATTTGGGAACGGCCTAGGTTCCAAAGGTTTTAGAAGTCCTTGCATCTTCAACTTTTCAAACACCTTTGACAAAGGTCTACCAAGATCGGAGAATCGCCTGTTTCTGACAGTAGCAACCTCAGCAGTAGTGGGCTTGGTCTCAGAGGGCCCCCCGAAAGTCCTTCTATTTAGGCCAAAAAACTTCATATTCTCGGCTTCCTCCTCCTCGATATCCATGACACACTCTCTCAACTGTCGAAAATCTGCAATCACTGAAGTCATCCTCCTCAGCTTACCATAAATAGAGGGCTTGGTGCCCTTGATGATCATTTTGATCTGAACCTTCTCCGAAGGATGAGTCTGCATTTTCAGAAGCTGGCTCCTCCAGCGATCTACATACTCTTTGAAGCTTTTCTCCGGCTTCTGCTTAGTGTTCTCCAAATCTCGGAGTGACAAATCAATCTCCAAGTCCGTAACATACTGCTTCAGAAAAGCATCTGCTAATTCCCTCCAATCTTCCTTAACCTTTCTTTCAAGGCTATGATACCACACTAATGGCGCCCCCTCAAGTGACATTCCAAACATCTTCTGAACTTGGCGCTGTGACAGGCCCACTGAACTCATAACCGAAACATACTGTCGGAGATGGACCCTTGGGTCCCCATTCCCATTAAACTTGGCTATATCCGGCATTTTAAACTGAGCTGGCAACTGTTCCTCAAACATCATTGCCTCATAATCCAATAGATCTTCGTGCTTGCCCCTCAGTTTATGGGTAACTGACTCCATCTGATCACGGAGTTTCTGTATCTCGGCCTGAGACCCGGCTATTCTCTGCGCTTCATATTCAGCCATATCATCATCAAAAGCGGGGATGTCATCCCCCAACCTATTCGGAGTCTCCTCACGTCTTACATTCTCAGAGTTTCCCCCAGCACGGGGCACATCCATAGTAGCCATAGTAGCGGTCAAAGCTTGCAATTGTGTGGTAACCTTGGTGAGACCATTCTCCAGCTGATTCATACGGGATACCTAATTCTCTGATTCACACATGTTTGTTATTGGCCTTTTAGTGAGTCTTCCCTCTTCCCTAACCCAACAGAAATCTATGATAGCTCTTAAGACACAAGAGGGTTAACATGATGTATGTATGCATGAGATGCAAGAGATACGTACGATGCATGGAACATATAAGTTGGCCCACTATCATTTTTAAAGTATTCAATCATGTTATTGCGCGGTGCAAACTTGTCCCAGTTAAAAAAAAGGCCCAACAGGTTTACACTTTTGCGATAACATGGTTAAACAACTTCAAATCATAAGGGGCCCAAACATAGGATGGCTCATCGTCATTTTAGAAACTTTTGGCCCAATTGTCATATGATACGAACTCGTCCCAGTTTAAATGGCCCAACAAGTTCGCATTTCTGACAAAAAGTCTAACTGCGTCCAAATGAGGATGGTCCACAAATACAAGCATACAAAGATAATTCAAACATAAAGCAATAATTTCTACAGAGCGGCCCATCGACATTTCAGAAGCTTTTGGCCCAATTTTCATAGGATACGAACTCGTCCCAGTTTAAATGGCCCAACAAGTTCGCATTTCTGACAAGAAGTCCAACTGCATTCGAATGATGATGGTCCCTAAATACAAGCATACAGAGATAATTCAAACATAAGGCAATAATTTCTACAGAGTGGCCCATCGACATTTCAGAAGCTTTTGGCCCAATTGTCATAGGATACGAACTCGTCCCAGTTTAAATGGCCCAACAAGTTCGCATTTCTGACAAGAATTCCAACTGCATCCGAATGAGGATGGTCCACAAGCACAAGGAAATAGTTGCTATTGGCCATACAACTCCGGTATACGTGTGGGTTTGTGGGAGTGTAGACAAAGACTCTTGCTGGCGAAGGATTGCCCACAACTAGGTCTCCCCACTCAAGGGTTCGAGCGACCAAGTGAACGCACCATTTTTATACCTTACGGTACGTGCCAACGAGTTGTGGTGTGTGACTGACTGTCAAATGGATTTCCCGTTGTAGATTCCCCAGGGGGAGGCCGGAGCGAACTCTCTTAAAAACCCAAGCCTCTTAGGCTCTTATCGCTTGGTGACAGGAATAAACAATGAGTCTTCCAAATTAGTCCATCACAATAAGCTACAAGTACATGATTATCCAGGTGCCATCACAGCTTTTCCTTGTAGAAAGGTAGTGAATGAAGGAAGACACCAAACCATTACCTAGCCTTAAAAGTGTCTTTGATTAAAACCCTTTCAACCCACGGTAGACATAATTAATTAAAACACAAATCATAATCACTACAAGACATTATTTCGGGGCTGATTCTCTATCCCCAGTGGAGTCGCCAGACTGTAGTGTTGGTTTATTCTAAGGTCCCAAGATCAAATCAAGTCATGAAATAATGCGTGAATACATCAACGGAGGTAGCGGAATACTCACATTGATCGGTTATGTCGATTTGAAGATGAATCAAGGCCAAAAACGTACTGCCCTTCACGCCAAACTGCAACAGTCCACTGTCCCTGCAAAACAGAATTTCGGGTCTCAAAACGAAGCTCCAAACTCCGTCGGATGAGTCCCGCCTCATGGGTGAACCTCCCTACCACCTTCGCAAGACTCGTAGTGTGCTAGCACTTGCGGTTTTCACCATGAAAACCCAACCCTTGCTTCCCTTTAGTGTCACGTTTTTCTGGTTCAAAACCAGTCCACATTTCAAGCTTTGGGCGTGAGAGAAGAGAGAAATGAGAGAGAAGAAGTTTTGTGTTAAGTTGAAAATGATTTACCAAAAATAAATTTATATTTATGCCATAATATTTATTAAATTAATAATAAACTTATGACACAAAACATGCAATGGCTTAGAGTGTCAAACACTCAAACTCCATGCAAGACCATTGAGTGTATTGTACACTATCACCATACAATGCATTAGAATGACATGTGTCATGTGGGCCCCACACTTTTCAAATGAAAGTGGGCCCACGTGCACTCACGCGTTCGGGTTCGATATTTCCGAAATACCGAGTTTACGTCGCGATGTTAATTAAATCGAATAATTGCGGCTAGCGAAATTATTATTTACGTCGCTGACGAATTAATTCTAAATTAACTCGTTTGCCCGAATTAAAATCTAATTTTAATTCCGCGTCGAAATCTAATTTCGTTTAATATATCGAATATATTAATTCATCGATTAATTCCAAATTAATCGTTCTCTCTCTTTAGACGACATTTTATCCCGGATAAAATATCTCCGTAATTAATCCTAGATTAATTTTCTCTCTCTCTTCTTTATAATCCCAGATTATTCAAGAGTGCGAGTTGTGCGTCATCGGTGGATTATCGGGAAGCGACCCATGAGATCCCCGGATAATCTGGCAGTAAATACGGTCGTCGGAGTATCCGAATCACGTACGTACCAAGTACTACGTTCTACCGATTTTACGAGACAAGGTCGACTCCTAGCAAAGCACCAAGTCTTCCCAAGTTCTCCGGACATATTCATCAAAGAATATCAAAGATCTGTATCAAGCGTAGTATACAATTGTATTGTGCATATCGGCCCAGTATCGGATAATCACGTGCTAGGGCTGGGGCTGGATAAGTGTCTGCCCCGTCCGAAACACATATCGGATGTCTGGTAACTAGTCTCTATAATCGAATATTCATGACCTGGTCATAATATCATGATTGGATGCGCATCACTTAAGAGCACTAATACCGTATCCTGCGTGACATCATCTCCATTATGACTGGAGTGACACTTCCGTCTTGACATCACATCCAATACACTACGATTCTCTGATAAACCCAGAAGTGGTGTACACAGAACCCGTTTAAAGTCCCCCACCACCAAAACCAAAGTTTATCGATTGTCGTAAGTATTAGCGATGCAAGTCTCAGGTTAAGACTATACACACCTACCTTGATTTCGGCCTCCCATAGACACCTAGTCATAATACCAATGGGATTCCGAAGGGTCAATCCAGAGCGAAGCTGTTTCCCGTACCATCGGTGAAACACGACCTCCTATCGCACTTGCATAAGTATCCAATACTTATATATATGAGAACTATGCCGTTGTGCCCTCACAACGCGCACAAGTGCAATACTAGCCTATTCCGCATTATCGATGTCCAGTCTCGATAATACTACGGCTAGGGATATTTAATGATTAATCCTTCGTGGACTGATACTGTCTCATATCATCTCAATCCAGGAACTAATCATAGGGACCTCTCTTCATTTATATATCTATGGTGATCTAATCACAAATGACGAGAGTGCAATTTCCTAGTTACATAGTTAATTTGCTTCAGCAACACAATGATCTGTGCAAATAGTGACGCTATGGGTCATATTATCTAACATGTAGGACACAGAAACTGATGACACATGTTGTTCTAGGCTTGCGGCCTAGTTGGGAGTACGGAGTAGCCCGCGGGGTACTAAACCGGAGAATAATGGAGTCGCCACCCGGTGTGAACCAGGAAAATGATTTAAGGCCGCACTCACCCCTCGCAAGGGAAGACCTCATACCGTTGGGTTCAGAATGGTCCCTTACTTATGCCACTTGTAATGAAATGATTTGTGTAATAATCTAACCAAGCCTAAGCAACATATATTTCCAAGGATAATTTACTCCTAAGTTCGCATGCATAAGTACAAGGCTCATATCTAAATTTGCATATAACATATGTCCGAATTTGCATATAACCTATGTCCAAATTTGCATGCATAAAGATGAATTGAAATACGGCAAGCACACAACTTCATAAGCACACCATATTCATGGATACGGAAACCCAAGGAAATGGTAATGGTACAAACACGCATAAAAGTGAATCAGAATAATGGCAAGCATACAATTTCATAAGCACATTGTGCTTATACATGTGGGAACACAAATAAATGGCAATTGCATAATCATGCATAATAAAGAGAAGCGATTAGGTACATAATGCAAAGAGATAACAAATGAGGTCGTTGTACATTAAAATAAACTTGCAATGATGCGATGCAAAAGACAGACAATGAAAGTGAAAGAAAAGAGATGCGACATATGCCCACATCTAAATAGAACTTCGAGTGTCCGATTAAACGTATTTCACATTCAATCGAACATGCTTTGTCCGATGCGGCAAAACGTCATGGCAAACATAGCCCTTCGGCTTTCTATCCCTCAAAATGGAGGACCTTTAATCCAACTTGATTTGCCCATGCTCATTGCAATATGATGCATGATTATGCAAAGAGATGACATACAGAAAGCAAACAACGAAATAATAAAAGGCGCGGCAAATACTGTCATAAAGGTAGCCTTTTGGACTTTTCTTCTCTCAAATAGAGAACCTTTAAACCAACGTACTAAGCCCATGCGCATCACATTACAATGCATATAAACTAAAGACAACAATATAGGACTTCGTATACCCGATTGAACACATCTTACATTTGACCGAATATACATCATCCGGTGCGGTAAAGCATCGTGGTAAATGATTTTAACCCCTCGACATGGAGGACCTTTAATCCAACTTACTAAGCCATACGCTAATAACATAATGCATATAAAAATAAAGACAACAATATCGGACTTTGTATACCCGATTGAACACATCTTACATTCAACCGAATATATATCATCCGGCACGGTAAAGCATCGTGGTAAATGATTTTAACCCCTCGAAATGGAGGACCTTTAATCCAACATACTAAGCCCATGCGCTTTATCTCATCATTACACAAACAAATAACATGCAGAAATTAAATAACGGATAATAAACAAACAAGACAAAATAAATCGAAATATGTGTCGTTTGCTCGAGTGGTACGTGGAGTTGTATCCCAAGTACAGACCGCACTACCGTCCATTCAGATTAGACTACGGAATTTACGTCTGGGTTTCCATCCTATATACCACAAGAGACGACACATTTTCCATTCATTCAAGGGCCACAACATACATTAACCGACGACTCTCATGCGAAGAACATTCAATAAACAATTATAATATGAATAAAAGATAGATGAGAAAGGTGCCCTCAGGTCTAACCTTTTTGTGTCGACTCTCGGAAGCACGTTACAAGGCCGTCGGAAGGGGTAAAACTCCGTAACTTTTCTGGTTTGCTGGTTCATGTCTTTTCTCGATGTTTCACTGTTCGGGCTGCTATTTTCACTCCTTTTTACTGTTATTTCTGCTATATTGTCTGGTCACTGTTTCACTAATTTTAGGGACTATTCTTGTCTCGATTTTGGCACTATTTTTGGGTTGTTTTCAGAGTTATTTATTCACTGTTTTAGCTGTGTGTAGGGGCTGTTTTGGGCAGAAAACTGGATGGTTTATGTGGCAGTTTCAGGGGTGCTGCAGTTCACGGTTTAAGTCTTCTGGATTTTTTGTTCTCGGCTATGGTTGAGGGCTTTGTGGTTCACGATTTGAGGGCTGTTGGATTTGTTGTTCTCGGCTGTGGTTGAAGGCTTGTGTTTGGACTATTATGGGAGCGGCAGAACTGCGCACTATGGAAGGTTTTATGCGGTAGTTAAGAGAGTTGCAATAGGGGTGTTATACGTGCAGTTTGGTGGAGGCAGTAAGGGTCTTGGGCGTGCAATTTTGTGGAGGAATAGTGGGGCATTGGGCGTGCAGTTTTGTGGAGGAATATAGGGGTCTTGGCATTGTGGGGGCTAGGTTGTGGGTCGTGTGGCTACTTGTTGAAGACGTGTGCCATTTTGAATTAGTGAGTGGCGTGAGGTGTGAAGGGTTTATTTGTGGTTCGTGCGAGAGGGTGACCGGCGAAAACACACACGTATAACGTAAGCGCACATATCGTTCTAGTAGTATAAAAATATCGATCCCACGAAGACTTAATATCTAATCTATTAATTTTATAAGGTCAAATGATTACTAGTATCTAATAGGTTGTTTGATTGATTTGAAATGGTGACGATTCTAATTTAAAAACAAGTAAATAAAATTGTTCGAAAGTAGGTTTTAAGAAAATTCATATTAAAAACTATCTAGGGTTGTGATTTCTTCCAATATCATTTTGAAGATGAAGTGGTTATCTTAAAGTTGGGTAATATATTGATTTATTAACATGGAACACTAAATTATATGTAGCCTCTGTCGATGGTCAGACACAAATACTCAGTTTAACCCAATTGAACCATATGTCTATGTCAACCAATTATCTGGATTCATTAAGTTTAAGTTCCAATTATGGCTACCCCCGCCCGACAGGTATATGTCTATCATGTAAGGAAATCTATTAAAGGGTTATCTATCCTCAAGGAAGATCGCGGACTATTGAGTCTAAGGTCTTAAACTTAAAATCCCTATGTCTAGTTCATTTTAAGTTTCCCAGTTCAATTTTATTAATGGCCAGTTAATGAAAAAGCATTAAGATTAAGACTCAATAAATAAATCTTTATATTACACAAGCTATAATCTAACCTCTTATAAACCCGGTGATATTGGATTTCATCACAACCCCAAAAAATGGCTTAGTTACCACACATATTTACGGGTAATAAAAAAACTTAAATAAAATAAAAGACATAAAGTAAATACTGAAAATTAAATACTGAAAATTAAATACTGAAAATTAAATGCTGAAAAGTAAATGTTGAAAGTAAATTATTGAAAAGTAAATGCTGAAAGTAAATTGCTGAAAGTAAATTGCTGAAAAGTAAAAGTAATTGCTGAAAGTAAATTGCTGAAAAGTAAATGCTGAGTAAATTGCTGAAAATTAAAGAAAGAAAAGTACTGTGCGTAAAAGTAAATTACCTAAAGTAAAAACTGAAAAAAAGAAAAGAAGTGCAAAAGCGGAAATTAATTACTGAAAGCTATAAATAAACAAACAAGGTACATCTTCTTATTTTATTATTAGGAATTTCAAAGAAGAAAGTATGAATTTTACAAATGAAATGGCTTGGTATTTATAGGCAAAATTTTGCCTCCATCAAATCATCCACCAAATCAATTATAATGCTCCACTAATTACTCCACCAAATCCATTATTAATTGCTCCACTAAATCTTATCATGTTTTGGTGATGATTTGATAATTTTTATTATTTATTTATTAATTTATTTTTTGCTTTGAAAATGATTGAAAGTGACTTTAATAATTACACACAACACACTTCTGGATGGTTCATCAATTTCGGGCATGAAATCGTCAGAATTCGAAATTATTTTGTCTTAAAAGTTGTAGATATTTGCGTCTTATTTAATCTAGAACTTGAATCAGCTCAATCGGATATCGGAGTAAAACGTTATGCCCAAAATACGACAGATACGCAAAACTGGAATTTCCAAAACTGCACTTCGTCAAAAACGCCCTTTCAAGTTTCCAATCTCCAAAATTAAAATATCAAGTCCAATAATTACCCTTATTTGACCCATATTTCGTCCTAAATGATTTCATTGAGATCCGATATTATTTTATCTGCAAAATAAACTAAAACACATCAAAACGTTCATCAAACCCGAGAAACTAAACAAAATATTAAGTTAAAGGGGCGGTAAATATTGATATATTTTCCGCTCATCACCACCCCAAACCTAACATTTTGCTAGTCCTCGAGCAAAACAATAAAATAAAATACAAGAAACAATTAAAATTAAACTAAGCCACTTCGTAGGGATCACGGTTGCATTTAGCATATGCAACAAGCCTTTAAACCCCTAGGTGTCCCTAGTGGACGAGTTATAGTCTCGTGAGGGCTTACAGCAACGATACCCACAAACATTTTACAAAAGTAAAAAGGTAGTGAAACTAATGCACACAAAAGCAAAAAGACA
Source organism: Zanthoxylum bungeanum (assembly GCA_019454045.1). Taxonomy (NCBI): domain Eukaryota; kingdom Viridiplantae; phylum Streptophyta; class Magnoliopsida; order Sapindales; family Rutaceae; genus Zanthoxylum; species Zanthoxylum bungeanum. The sequence goes on from SKCR01030808.1 coordinate 53,485, forward strand.
AGCGAAAAAAGAATAAAGATGTTAGTGACTAATCAGGTGAAACTTCTACTCCAAGTTACTAGTTGTTTTGTTTCATTCTAAATTACCGAATAAGTAAATTCTCCGATTATTTTTACCATTCTTCATATACACAGCCAACAAAATATTAAACAACTCATTTTTGCCCACAACAGTCATAAGTGCAGTTGATAAGAGAGTAATATTTTTGTCCTAAGTTTCTATCAGATTTCACACCTTTTTTGCAGCAATGGAATAATTTTTCTGATTTTTCTGATTTTTTTCTTTGATTTTTCTCTATTTTTTATTTATATACAATATCTTCCATCTATGTAACGAGTGTTAGGTCGGTGGCTCCCAAACCAGTTGGCTTTAGGGCACCAGGTGTTAAGACACCCCTACGGACTTAATTACTCAGACTTCAGAGATATATATATATATATTTTTTTTTTGCAGCATCTTTGATCCATGTAGCGAGCTTTGGGCCAGTGACTCCCAAACCAGTTGGTTTTAGGGCACTTGTGTTAAAACACCCTTACAGACTTAATAACCCGGATCTTAGATTTTTATTTTTTTTTTACTCCATTGCTTTTTGAGATGCTTCCTCCAATTTAACTATAGCACTGAATATTACAAACTTTTCAATTAGTTCATGTCCGTATGTTTTATGTATTTGATAATATCTGCTAACTGAACATATGAAGATCCATTTTAGTCCGTTTTATGGAGAATTTACAAATTAAATAATTTAAAAGGAAATAAACAAAAATTAACTGATTTCGAAAATAGGCTTGAGATACGTCTCAGGAGTGGAAACTCCTTACTCAGCCATCTCTTACCAATTTCACCCTTTTAGTCCAAATAAAAAGACAAAAACACAAAATATTTTTGTAATTTTTGAAAAATTTTCAATTTTTTTGTATTTTTAGAAAAATTTTGGACTATAAAACAACAACACACAAACTAAAAAACAAGGTACTGATCAACTAATCCCTCCCCCAAACCTAAATGATACATTGTCCCCAATGTCTTAAACAGTAGAAGAAGAGTTTAGAAGATAATACCTGGTTAGCAGAAATTCTACAAGAAATTAAAGGTTAAGATCCAGATTAATCCTACGCCTCTTACCACGATCGTCCTCGGACCAATTTATCTTTGAAAGGATAGGGTCAACTCGTGGTTCATAGGCTATGAGTTGGTCTATTAGATCCGGAGCAGTTATGGCAGTAAAGAGGAGTTCTTTCAAAGGTTTCGACACGAACCCATTTCTCCGAACATCATCAAGAAACACACAAAGAAAATTATAAAATCCATCAACGTTGAGCAGTCCAATTGGTTTCTGGTGTATGTTTAGGTTTGCCCAAGACAGTACTATAAAAATTTCCTCCAATGTGCCCAAGCCACCTGCCAAAGCAATAAAAGCATCAACACGGTTAATCATTTCCACTAGTCGTTCAGACATACCTGGCACGATCAGTTCCTCTCCATTTGATGGTTCAATAAGATTTGCTTCTGCCAAGGGTTTTGGAATGATTCCCAAAAGGTGACTGCCTCCTTCCTGTACGGCCTTTGAAACGATCCCCATTAGTCCAAGATTTCCTCCGCCATATATTAAGTGCATATTCCTTGCAGCTAAGACTCGACCCAATTCATGTGATGCTTCTACGTATTGTGGTTTAGTACCAACACTACTACCGAAAAACACACAGATGATGTTTCAATTCGTCTTCTTGAAGTGGTTCCATTTTTTTATGTATTTCTTTCTCAACTCTGGATGCCTTCAAAAGTGCAATGACGGGTGAATTTATAGTACCTGAAAAGGGTGAGTAAAATAGCACAAGTATCTTCCAGAGGACGATTAGTAGAGAAATAATATCGTGATAGTCAAAAATTTCTGGATCCTGTCGGAGAAAATAAAAGAAAACAACAAAACAAATTACAATTATTAGGAAAAAGACAAATGATATAATATTCACAAGAAAAGTAACAGCTTGATTGACGTCTATGCGTCGGGACAAGCTTCCCATCCAATTTTCTTATAAATTGGCAAATAGGGTCTTTTTGAGTCAGATTCCCGAGACTTAACAGTTGTCTTTCTTTTTGAAATTATGTATGTAATTTGCGAAAAGGCTATGTGAACATATCCACTGGGATGCGTCTCAAGAGTCGAAGATATATCATCTAAAGACTCCTTACTCAAGCCATCCCTAATGAATTTAATTTGTCTTCGCGATTATCAGACACCATTCCTAAAGAACGACAACGAGTATTGCAATTCCAGCGTGCACATTTATAACAAACACATTTGTTTAGCTCTACGTTTCTTTGTATAGGTGCTTCTCCCAAAACCAGGCAGAGATGTGAAATAAAAGAGTCAGAAGACTCACCTTCCAATCGGACCCGTGCTTCAATAATCCAACGGATGTCAGTAGGAATACCTTTGATCATCAATAATCTCATTCGTTCAAGCGAGCTATGTATGCTTTCATCAGAGATTTTTGAGGGAGAGAAGGAAATTGCTTGTGAAGATTTGCGAGAGCTCTCTTCCATCTTGAAATGACTTAATCTGCAAAAAAACTAAACATACAAAAATAAAACACACCAGATCACAATATATACACAAATTGCATGGGTTGCCTCCCTGCTAGCGCTAAGTTTAAAGTCGTCAGCCAGACTTGACTTCTCGAACGTTAAGCTAGATCTGAAAGTGTAACACTTTCTTTTTGTCGCTCAAATGATTCTCCCCAGGAGTGATTGACACGCTTGTTTTTAACCTTGAAAGTTTTGTTGGAGTCAGGATCATGTATCTCAACGGCTCTATCTGGTAAAACTTTGGTGATCACAAATGGACCTGACCACCGTGATTTTGTCTTCCATGGGAAGAATTTCACCCTTGATTTGTTTAATAGTACCTTCTGCCCAGGTTCCAGTTGTATGCGCACTAACTTCTCATCATGTCTTTTCCTTGCCTTTTCCTTGTACAATTTGGCATCCTCAAAAGGCTGTATGTGAAATTCCTCCAATTCGTTGAGCTGGTGGAACTTTTTCTCTTCTGTTGCTTGTAGTGCAAGAATAGGCTTCTTCAGTATGTAGTGCACTTTATCTTCAAGCTCCACAGGTAATTGACATGCTTTAAGTTTGTCAGTAGAACTTTGTCTTTCATCAGAGTTCTGAACGGTACTATGTATCACATCAAGTCTGAAACATTCCCCCTTCTTTTCATCATCTGGGAAATTCATGGCTTTGAAAACATTGAATGTTACTTCTTGGTCTTGTACCCTCATGGTTAGTTCTCCTTTTTGTACATCAATAATGGGTTTGACTTGTAGCCAAGAATGGTCTCCCAAGGATGATTGGCACGTCTGCGTCTTCCTCCATATCAAGGATAATAAAATCTGCTGGGAAAATGAATTTGTCAACCTTGACCAGCACATCCTCAATTACGCCTCTTGGAAATACGAGCGTTCTATCAGCAAGTTGTAGTGAGACTGAAGTAGGCATTGTTTCTCCAATCTGCAGTTTCCTGAAAATAGAAAAAGGCATCAAGTTAACACTAGCACCTCAATCACACAGAGCCTTACCGAAGTCATGTTCTCCTATGGTGCAAGGAACAGTGAAACTGCCAGGATCTTTCAACTTTGGAGGAAGTTTTCTCTGAATGATGGCACTGCATTCTTCTGATAATTCTATTGTCTCATAATCTCCCAATCTCCGCTTTCGTGAAAGAATGTCTTTCATGAATTTGGCATAGCTGGGCATTTGTTCCAACGCTTCTGCAAATGGAATGTTGATATGCAACTTTTTGAACACCTCCAAGAATTGAGCAAACTGTTTGTCCAGTTTATTCTTCTGAAGACGCTGAGGAAAATGTGGAGGTGGAGTGATCTGTTCTTTTTCCTTTGCTTCTTTTTCCTCCATCTGTTGCTTTGTTTCTTTTGGAAATCTTCAATTGTTGTTACCTTGATTCCAACATCTTTGTTGATTTCAGTACCGCTTTTTAACATGATGGCATGACATTGCTCCTCCCCATGTTCCTTGGATTTGGCTCTGTGTTGCTAGGAAGGGTACCTGGCGGTCTGTAACTCTGAGCATGGCCAGTTGTCCAATTTGATTCTCCAGTGCTTTAATAGAAATTGATTGACTTTGAATTAATGCTGCTTGGGATTGAAACATAGCATCATATCTTGCTGCTTGAGATTGAAACATAGCATCATATCTTGCTGCTTGAGAGTCGTGTGTTTTGCTTCTATCTTTTTCAAGTGGGTCAACACTTCTGTTATTCCTGGTTCATTTGCCTGTTCCTTGCTTTTGTTCTGATGTTGGAATCCGGTGGGTGGATTGTTCATTTGCCCTGAATTGTTGCTCCATGCGAAATTGGGATGATTCCTCCACCCTGGGTTGTAGGTGTTGGAATATGGATTGTTCCCCTGTCTGTTGAAATTATTGACATAATTCACCGTTTCTTTATGTTGGTTGAAAGATTCTGACTCAGGTGCTCCTCCAAATGGTGAACTTGTGGATCCACCATTAACTTTTATGTTAAGAGTTTCCAGATTTTTGCAAATCACATCCAGCTTGGAATTCAGTGCTGTGTTGGCTCCAACTTCATAAATTCCTGCAATTCTTTGGATCATGCTCCTTTCTGTTGGCCATAAAGAATTGTTGTTGGCCATTTCTTCGATTAGGCCACAGGCTTCATCTTCTCCTTTTGCCATTAAAGCTCCTCCAGCAGCAGCATCGATTGTGGTTCTCATTATTCCAGAAAGTCCATTATAGAATGTTTGGACTTGAATCCATTTTGGAATTTCATGGTGAGGACATTTCCGGAGTAAATCTTTGAATATTTCCCAAGCTTCGCAGAGGGATTCTGAATCTTGATGTACAAAGGATGTGATGTCATTCCTCAGCTTTCCGGTTCTGGCTGGTGGAAAATACTTTTCAAGGAATTTGGTGGCTAAAGTGTTCCAAGTTGTGATGGAACCTGCTGGTAGTGAATGTAGCCAAGCTTTTGCTCTGTCCTTCAAGGAATATGGAAAAACTTGCAGTCTCATTGCTTCTTCTGATGCTCTGTTGTAGTTGAAAGTGCCGCAAACTTCCAGGAAGTTACTGATGTAGGCATTAGGATCTTCAATTGCATTCCCCCCGAACTGAACTGACTGCTGAATCATCTGAATGCATGTTTTGATGTCACACGCATTTGCTGGTAAGGGACGAAGTACAATACAGGAAATGAGTCTGTCAACCACCGGAATGGTTCTGTCCCGAATGGGAATCGGTGGTGCAACCTCCAACGGATCAGGTTCCATGTTGACTAAAGCTTATTGGCCTTCTCGCCTTTCCCTTCTCAAATGTCTAATGGTTCTTTCAATTTCCGGGTCAAGCGGTCGGAGTTCAAATCTTCTGGTTCATTTCATGAAATTTCTGAGAACCTGAAACACAAGAAAACAAAAACAATAAGTAAAAAGAAATTAGATACAAGTAACGTATCTAACCCCTAAACTAATAGTAAAAGATAAATAAGTCCCCGGCAACGGCGCCAAAAACTTGACCGGCATAAACACACACGTATAACGCAAGCGCACGTATCGTTCTAGTAGTATAAAAATATCGATCCCACGAAGACTTAATATCTAATCTATTACTTTTATGAGGTCAAATGATTACTAGTATCTAACAGGTTGTTTGATTGATTTGAAATGGTGACGATTCTAAATTTAAAAACAAGTAAATAAAATTGTTCGAAAGTAGGTTTTAAGAAAATTCAATATTAAAAACTATCTAGGGTTGTGATTTCTTCCAATATCATTTTAAAGATGAAGTGGTTATCTTAAAGTTGGGTAATATATTGATTTATTAACCTGGAACACTAAATTATGTATAAGCCTCTGTCGATGGTCAGACACAAATACCCAGTTTAACCCAATTGAACCATATGTCTATGTCAACCAAATTATCTGGATTCATTAAGTTTAAGTTCCAATTATGGCTACCCCCACCCGACAGGTATATGTCTATCCTGTAAGGAAATCTATTAAAGGGTTATCTATCCTCAAGGAAGATCGCGGACTATTGAGTCTAAGGTCTTAAACTTAAAATCCATATGTCTAGTTCATTTTAAGTTTCCCAGTTCAATTTTATTAATGGCCAGTTAATGACAAAGCATTAAGATTAAGACTCAATAAATAAATCTTTATATTACCCAAGCTATAATCTAACCTCTTATAAACCGGTGATATTGGATTTCATCACAACCCCAGATAATTGGCTTAGTTACGACACATATTTACGGGTTGTAAAAAAAACTTAAATAAAATAAAAAGACATAAAGTAAAATACTGAAAATTAAATGCTGAAAAGTAAATGCTGAAAGTAAATTACTGAAAAGTAAAAGCTGAAAGTAAATTGGCTAAAAGTAAATGCTGAAAGTAAATTGCTGAAAATTAAAGAAAGAAAAATATTGTGCGTAAAAGTAAATTACGTAAAGTAAAAACTGAAAAATAAAGAAAAGAAAGTGCGAAAGCGGAAATTAATTACTGAAAGCTATAAATAAACAAACAAGATACAATCTTCTTATTTATTCTTTAGGAATTTCAAAGAAGAAAGTATGAATTTTACAAATGAAATGGCTTGGTATTTAGAGGCAAAATTTTGCCTCCATCAAATCATCCACCAAATCAATTATTAATTGCTCTACTAATTGCTCCACCAAATCCATTATTGACTGCTCCACTAATCTCTTATCATGTTTGGTGATGATTTGATAATTTTTATTATTTTTTTAATAATTTATTTTTTGCTTTGAAAATGATTGAAAGTGACTTTAATAATGACACACAACACACTTCTGGATGGTTCATCAATTTCGGGCATGCAATCTTCAGAATTCGAAATTATTTTGTGTTTCACAGTTGTAGATATTTGAGTCTTCTGTAATATGGAACTTGAATCAGCTCAATCCGATATCGGAGTAAAAAGTTATGCCCAAAGTACGACAGAGGCGCAAAATTAGAATTTCCAAAACTGCACTTCGTCAAAAACGCCCTTTCAAGTTTCCAATCTCCAAAATTAAAATATCAAGTCCAATAATTGCCCTTATTTGACCAATATTTCGTCCTAAATGATTTCATTGAGATCCGATATTATTTTATCTGTAAAATAAACTAAAACACATCAAAACATTCATCAAACCCGAGAAACTAAACAAAATATTAAGTTAAAGGGGCGTTAAATATTGATATATTTTCCGCTCATCAGAGGGTGAAGGGTGAAGAGAGAGGGAAGCCTGTGTGTTTTGGTCGTGACTTTTGGGGTTTATTATCTTTTTTCTTTTTTTGTGTGTTATGCGTGAATGAGAGAGGTCCCAAGGTTTGGAATTTTTGTTATTTTTATAGGCAAAGGCTAGGGTTAATCCATGTTTGAAAAGGAATAAGATTTGTGTAATAAGGAGATATCATTTAATTAGTGTCACACAAGGAAATCATATATTTAATTGGGGACAAGATTTGGCTTGTTTAGGATTATCACATATTTGATTTATCTTAATTAGGCATGAGATTTGTTTTATTTAGGTAGTTAATTTGTTAATTAGGTAGGGATATATTTTATGTTTTATTTGATTTATTTTAATTTGGTATGTGATTTTTTAGATTTGTTTTAATTTCACCATCTGTTAAATATGCGTTTTATTATTTTGGATGAGATTTAATTGGGCTTGGGCGTGTGTGGGTTTCGCTTAGACGTGTGGTTAGCTTTTGGTGGTGGGCTTGGTGTCTGTGGGCTAGGTGTGTGGGTTACGGGGGTTTTGGGCCAAGATTAAGTGGTTTGCGGGGTTTTTGGGCTAAAGGTGCTTTAAAACGGAGGTCAAACAAGTGAGCCCGAAGCTAAACAAGCGAATAAAATCTAACAAAATACCAATTCCATTCCGACGTCCGTTTCCCGCGACTTCCTCGACTTTAAATGGTAGTGTCTCCAAATGAGACTCATCATAGGGACTTACATGCAAAAATGCAATGTCTACACTTGAGATCCGATATGTGCTTCATACGGGGCAGACACAATTCCAGCCCCAAGCCTTGCACGTGACATCTGATGCTCGATCGTAATACGCAATACTATGTATACTACGCCTGATATAGATCACATATTCCTTTAAGAATACTTCTGGAGAATTGGGTAGGCACGGTGCTTTGCTAGAAGCCAACCATGTCTTGTAAATCGGTAAAAACGTAGTACTAGGTACGTACGTGTTCGGATAGTCTGACGACCGGATTTACTGCCAACATATCCGGGGATCTCATGGGTCGCTTCCCGAATATTCACCGATGACGTATGACTCGCACTTTATTAATCTGGGATTAATTATAAGAGCGAGAAAATTAATCTGGGATTAATCACGGAGATATTTTATCTAGGATAAAATATTATTTAAAGAGAGAGAACGATTAATTTGGAATTAATCGATAAAATAATATATTCGATATATTATACGAAATTGGATTTCGACGCAGAATTAAAATTAGATTTTAATTCGGGCGAACGAGTTAATTTAGAATTAATTCGCTAGCGACATGAATAGTAATTTTTCTAGGTACAATTATTTAATTGAATTTGATTTAATTACGTCGCAACGGAAAATTCGTTAATTCGGAATTAGCGAACCCGAGCCCGGGAGTGTTTGCGGGCCCACTCTCATTTCGAATTCAAGTGCGGCCCATAAGTCACATCAAGCGTCAAATCACTAGTGAATCAAGTGATGGAAGTCACATCACTTTGAGTGAAGTGATGCTTGTCATCATTGATTGATGTGAATAGTGATGTGAGTTGTTGTAGGCATTTATTACCAATTTGGTTCCAAATTTTGTTGACCTTTTGAAAGGCATTTATAAAATTTTGGTATATCATTTTTTAATTTTTTTTAGAAATCAATTAAGTGTATTAGATACAAAAACCAACAACCACTCACTCTCTCTCTCTCTCTCCCTCCTTCTACCTCTCGGCCTAGGGCCAATTCTTTCTCTTTTTGGCTTGCCAAAACCGTGAGCAAGAACAAGAACAAGAAATTTTTGTGGCAAATTTTTCTTATGCTAGCACATGAAGAGTCATCCAAAGGTGATAGGGAAACAAACTCATGATCATGGAATCACAACACAAAGCTTGGAGCTTGGAGATCCATCCATGGAGTTGACCGAATTTGGAGGAGCACAAAAACAGCCCATTGCCGAGAACTTCCAAGGAGGAGCAAAGGTTTTGTGTTCGACGCTTCGCATAACCGATCAATGTAAGTATGATTCCACCCTACCTCTTTGAGTGTTCACATATGTTTCTATGCTTGAATTGATCTTGGGACTAATCTAGAAACCCAACAGATACTTTCTTTTACGTTTTCATGGAGAAATCTCCAAAAGAAAGCATGGAAAATTTACAAAGTTTAGCTTGATATTTATAGGCAAATGTAAAGGCTTACACCAATTTCTCCACCAAACATGACACCAAATATGGCACCAAATCCTCCACCAAACATGTTTGGTGGAAGTTTGATAATTTCCATATTTCATTTCATTTCATTTTATTTTTGTTTTGAAAATGACATTAATAATTACACATAACAAACTTCCAGATATTGTATCAATTTCAGTCATGCAAACTTCAGAATTCGAAGTTATTATGAACTTCAAAGTTGTAGATCTTTGAGTCTTCTTTACTCTAGAACTTGAATCACCTCAATCTGAAATCAGAGTATAAAGTTATAGCCAAAATATGAAACTTACGCAAAGTTGAAATTGTACTTCGTTAGAACGCCATTTCAAGTTTCCAACCTCCAAAATCCAAATGTCAAGTCCAATTTTTACCCTTATTTGTTCCATATTTCATCCTGACTGATTCCATTGAGTCTCGATTTTATTTTATCTACAAAATCAACTAAAATATATCAAAATGTTCATAAAACTCGAGAAACTCTACAAAATATTAAGTAAAATGGGTTGTAAATATTGATATATTTTCCTCTCATCATGGGTAGATTCTAATACCTCATTTTTTTCTTTATCTTGAAAAATTTTTATTCTTCTTATCACACTCAAACCTAAACAAACCCCACCATTACATTATCGTTATCTAAAACATGTTTATATGTTTCTTTGTCTCATAATCCAAACAAAGACACCCAACCACCCTAACCTCTACTCCTATCATCACCAAAATTCTTCCATCAAAATAACAATAGCATTTACATATGTTGGAGGTCATAATTATTGAAGAAATAGAGAGTTATAAGCTTTGCATGACATTTTTCATGGCTATACAAGAAGTGTTGAGTTGTAAGTTTAGATGTGAGGGTGAGGAGTATGTTGAAGAAATTCCTGGGAGTTTCGAGAGTAATTTCATGGAGTTTTAGATAGAGAAACCGAGACCAGTAGAGAGGAAAACAACTAGAGAGAAAGTTCATGGACAAAGAGAGAAAGAGAATTTTTGACGTCGTCTGATCTCTGTTTCCGGCATGTGACCACATCTGGAGCATCCCCTCGACGAGACGAATCCATCTCCATTGGAACGCCATCGAGACACCACCGGATGGGCCCTCATATGTCGGTGACTTGCTGCCCACACGCTCCATGCACCACCGCGTGTGTATGACACCTCTCGGACCTGAATTTTTCCCTCGTCGAGATACGCGAGTTGGACACTTCATTTGCCCAAATTGGACTTTTGGTTGTTGAGAAACAAGTAAAATATGATAGTTATCGGTTTTTAACCGATCATCGGTAACCGTCGTGTTTCAGCCCATACCACCACCATCACCGTGATCCTTGAGATGTTTTATGACCAGTGGCTCATTCGCTGTGGGATTTGGAGGTCGTTGGGGCTCGGTACGTGATTATTACCGTTTTGGGGGTGTAAATGATAGAATTTGAAAGTTTTGGACTTAATTGTATATTTGTATGATTAAGAGGGTAATTCTGTAAATTCTGATTTTCAGGGTCTAATAGATAATAATTGATAGTTTGAGAACTGTATGGGCATAGTAGGAAAGCTTAGGGGCGAAAATGAAAATTTGAAAGTTATGGGTAAAATCATAATTTTAGAAAAAATTGAGGGACCTATTTGTAATGTTATATTTTTTTTTCAGATTCTTATTGAGGATATAGACATATTAAGGACTTTTGCGTGGATGGAGGTAAGTACAATGCACGATGATTCCCTTAACATAATTGTTTGTTGATTTATGGTTGTTGTGAAAGTCCATATATATATATATATATATATATATATATTGTAGAGATATATACATTGATTAATTGAAATCTTAAGAAAAATGAATTCATGATTGTTGAGATGAGATTGATGGATTGAATGTGAGATATGATTGTATTGGATGATGCGTGTTGTTATATTATGCTGCCAAGTTTTGTATAATAGTGGCCGAAGATGAGACGAGATGTGATGATATATTTTACGAAATTATATGGTGAAAAACCTTGGGAGTATGAGAGGGACTCTCCCATTTATTTTAACCCACTCACATATATTTTACGAGATGATATGGTGGGAAAGCTTGGGAGTATGAGAGTGACTCTCCCATTAGTTTCAACCCACTATCATACTGGACCCGGATTAGCAACCATGTTTGATAGATATTTTTATTGTTGTGGGATGATTGCTTGAGATGATATTATAGTATATTTTATTTTTATATATATATTATATATACTTATATCTATATCTCACTATTTTGTTGGTGAGGTCATGTTGAGAGTATGAGTGCTTTACTTGCTGAGCTCTTTAAGCTCACTCCCCTTTTCCCCAAACATTACAGGTAGTTCGCAAGCACAACAGTAGTAGTACCAGAATTTGATTCACGTGCCACAGTTGTTCTTCGGGTTGGTCCAGACATTTAAGTCATCATTTGCATATTTTTAAGACTTGTGTTATAAACTATAAAAATTGTGTATAATTCATGGATTTGTAATTTATGATGTAATAATTATGCATATTTGTATGATTGGTTTGACATATAGAATGCTAGAGCAAAAGAAGTAAGCGAACCCCTTTCTAGGTTTGGGCTCGCTCTAGGGAGGAGGTTGTGACACCCTCTCCTGAGATTCAACTTCAAATGCACAAAAACTAAATTAATCTATAGTTGTTGATTAATAAAAGAAAATTGTGGCGGGTTAGTAGAATTAAAGAGAGAGGTTGTGTTTGTTTCTTTTTCTTTTAAGGAATAAAGAGACATATTTGGTGATAAGAAGAAAAAATCAAATTATGTCAGTTATGATGATGTTGATAGTATTCGGTATTACAATTAATTTGTCAAAAGGTGGCAATGTTATATATATTAAAATGTCGATTTTTCCCTTCCACATTCACATTCAAACATTCAAATTATAACTTCATGAAAAAAATGTGTAATTAAGAAAATTGAAACTTAAGACATTGTTTGATATAAATTTTAGTGAGTTTATAAGCTTTTGTTTAAAAACTATACAAAACATATAACTATTCACGTATAAGGTACTATTCAAGTAAATAATCTTATATACGGTTCTATTCATGGTGAAATAGTAAAAGTCAGTTCAAGTGAGAAGCTGATCGTCATCAGAACCATGATAAGAAAGTTCGAATTTCAGAAGTTTAATGAGAGTAACGTTTTCCTATGGAAACTTAAAATAAAAGAAATCTTGAGAAATAAAATTGCAGTAGCCTATAATGATTACCCTTAGGTTGTTTAAAAATCCATTAAAACCCCACGGTTGTTAAACAAATTATTGACATTTCAGTTTTTTTGTCTTTTACTATTTTATTTATAATTGATAGAATCCGTCATTGATTTATAAAAATTTATAGGGGTAAAATTGTAGAAGATTATAAACATTGTTGTATTTTGACAAATATTTTTGGTCATTTAGTGTCATTATACAGTAAATTAACATGCAATCAACAAATAAAATCCAGAAAAACAAAAATAGATCTAGTCTACATACTCAAACCCTAAAAACCCTAAAACTTAGAGAATATGAAAAACCTGATGATCACGACAAATGCAGTGGTCCGGATCGAAAAATACTCTATGTCCTTAAGAACTAATCAGCCCCGTCTCAAGGGCACCCTTAACAAGATCTCGAACGGGGAATATGGTGGCACTCTCTCAGACTCAAAGACAAAATGAGACTCTTTTGTTTGGATGAAATTCAGATTTCATTTCTGTGTCTTTAAAGGAACATAATGACTCCTTTTATAAGCATGGAAGGGTGCCTCAAGGGCACCCTTTTGGTTAGAGTGCAACCCTCCAAAGGGTTGCTCCCCTCCTATGCATCCCTTGAGCATAGGACCATGTTACACACAAATGGAGGACATGTCCCTAAGGGGTACCATCCAAAGGACATGTCCATCCTCCATCCAACACTAAATATTTGAATATTTGAAGAATTTATAACAATCCCCCACAATTTTTCAAATATTCATGAAAAAACTTGAGAGAGTTTCCGTGAACTAAAGTTGCATCGAAATAGGTAGCTTTTCCCTTGAACCTTTCCTAGTGAATGAAAATTGGATTTACTTGGCAAACCAATGACCCATAGTCTTGAAATGTTCTGCTGTTGGTGTAAACCAAGACAACTTCCAACACACAGCTTTACTTCGACCATTTCCCGTTCTACGGTTGTGTTCATTTCGGCCCTGAACAACGGTTCTGGATTCATCAAATACTTTAGGGTAACTCGCCTTTAAAAGTTCCCATGGAAGCGGCCTCACTTCTTACTTGAAATAGGCGATCTACTATCAAGAGGTAATTTGTCTTTACCCTAATTAGGACTCATCTCCTAATATAGTGATCATTAAAAGCCTTAGCTTATCCTAACCAATGACAGACAGAACTCAGCGTCATTATCGGAATGGGTAAGAGTAAAAAACTCTTCAGTGCTTGTTTTGAATTGCAAAAAGTTTCAGTTGTCCCTTTTGAACCTAGATCTTGGGATCTCCAGTCAACTAGGTTGGGTTTCCATAGTGACAATTCTTAATTTATAGGCTTCAAGCCCATTCCCCTCGATGACGTCTCAACTTGCTCTCGAGGTAAACCTTTAATTAGTGGATCCGCTAGGTTTTCCTTCGACTTAACATAATCAATCGTTATTATGACACTTGAGAGTAGTTGACGTATGGTATTATGTCTCCGACATATGTGTCGAGACTTACCATTATACATTGTATTTTGGGCTCTCCCTATGGCCGATTGGCTATCACAATGTATGCTAATCACTGGCACCTGTTTGGGCCAAATAGGAATATCCTCCAGGAAGTTTCTAAGCCATTCTGCTTCTTCCGTTGTTTTGTCTAATGCTATGAACTCTGATTCCATAGTAGACCGGGCAATACATGTTTGCCTCGAGGATTTCCATGACACGGCTGCATTACCAAGTGTGAAAACAAATCCACTCGTAGATTTGGAATCCACCGTATTAGATATCCATTTAGCATCGTTGTATCCCTCTAGTATAACAGGATATCTCTCGTAATGTAGCCCATATTTTGAAGTTTCTCTCAGATACCTCAAAACTCTTATCATGGCTTTCCAGTGGTTATGTCCTGGATTGGTCATATATCTCCTAAGCCGATTCACAGCTTGAGAGATATCAGGTCGTGTGCAATTCGTGAGGTACATCAAAGTTCCGATGATTCTTGAATACTCTAATTGCGATATGCTTGAACCAGTATTCTTTGATAGATGAAGTGTTAGGTCTTTTGGACAATTATGACCCATAGCATCACTATTTGTACAGAACATGGTGTTGTTTTACAAATTAACTATGTGACAAAGGAAATTGCTCTTTTATCATTTGTAATTAGATTACCAAGACATATAAATGATAAAAGTCCATATGATTAGTACCAGATTAACAAGATATGAGACAATATTAATCCATTAAGGTTTAATCATTAAATATCCCTAGTCATAATATTATCGAGACTGGACATCGATAATGCGGAATAGACTAGTATTGCACTTGTGCGCGTTATGGGAGCATAATATCATAGTTCTCATATATTTAAGTATTGGATACTTATGCAAGTATAATAGGAGGTTGTGTTTACCGATGGTACAGAAACAGCTTCGCTCTGGATAGACCCCTCGAAATCCCATTGGTAGTATGACTACGTGTCTATGGGAGTCCGAATCAGGGTAGGTGTATTTGGTCTTAACCTGAGACTTACATCGCTAATACTAGCGACAATCAATATACTTTGGTTTTGGTCGTCCGGGGCTTTAACAGGTTCTGTGTACGCCTCTTCTGGGTATATTGAGAATCGTAGTGTATTGGGTGTGATATCAAGATGGAAGTATCACTCCAGTCATATGGAGATGATGATCACGCATGATACAGAAACTAGTACTCTTAGTACTGCAGTCATCAGGATAATATGACTAGGTCATGTTTATCCAATTATAGAGACTAGTTACCAGAGATCCGATATATGCTTCGTACGGGGCAGACACAATTCCAGCCTCAGGCATATCATGTGACATTTGATACTGGATCGCTATACGCAATACTACGTATACTACGCCTGACACAGATTACATATTCCTTAAAACAATATTTCTGGAGAATTGGGCAGGCACGGTGTTTTGCTAGAAGCCAACCCTGTCTTGTAAATCGGTAAGAATGTGGTACTGGGTACGCACGTGTTCGGATAATCCGACGACCGGATTTACTGCCAACATATCCAGGGATCTCATGGGTCGCTTCCCGAAGATTCACCGATGACGTATGACTCGAACATAATTAATATGGGATTAATTGGAAGAGAGAGAAAATTAATCTTGGATTAATTACGGAGAATTTTATCTGGGATAAAATTCAATTAATAGATAGAGAATGATTAATTTAGAATTAATCGAGAAAATAATATATTTGATATATTAAATGAAATTAGATTTCATAACGGAATTAAAATTGGATTTTAATTCGGGCGAACCAATTAATTTAGAATTAATTCGCGAGCGACGTGAATAGTAATTTTGCTAGGCATAATTATTTAATTAAATTTGATTTAATTACGTCGCAACGGAAAATTCGTTAATTCGGAATTAACGAAACCCGAGCCCGGAATATGTTTGCTGGCCCACTCGGATTTTGAATTAAGTGGGGCCCACAAGTCACATCACCTAGTCACTTTAATTAACTTTTTGTTGATGGGATTTGGTGGGTGGTTGATAACTTGTAAAACACACAATTTGAAAGGTGAATGACTTAATACCAAATATTTGGTATATCTTATTTAGATTTTGGAAGTCAAATTGCAAGTCAACATTCACTTCCTTCTCCTCTCTCTCATTCACGCCCAAAGCAACATTTTCTCTCCCATTTGGCTTGGCCGAAACTATCATAGAACAAGGAAGAAATTGTTGCAATTTTTTCCTAGTGCTAGCACACTTAAAGAGTCATACAAAGGTGTTAGGGAAACCTTTCCCATGAGTTTGGAATTCAAGAATCAAGCTTGGAAGCTCAACATACATCAAATGAGAAGGTTAGAGCAACTTCCATGGAGGCAAAATTTTGTCGTCTACACATCCTCTTAGCCGATCAAAGTGAGTATTTTCCGATACTTTACTTTGCGTATTCACATCATTTTATGCTTAATATGATCTTGGTTTGACCTAGAAAACCCAACAAGGTCTACAGGGGTTCTAGCCATATTTAGATCCCATTTGATATATTTATCAAGTATCTTCTCAATATAATGAGTCTGAGATAATATATATCCGTTTGATGTCCTAGAAATCTTAATTACTAGGATAACACATTTTTGGTAGACTGAATCATTTCATTATTACTACCAATTAACAGCATATCGTCTACATAGAGACACACAGTGATATATCTTTTTTGAGTTGATTTTGTGTACACACACTTATCACACTCATTGGTTTTGAACCCATTTGATAATATCTCTTTGTCAAATTTCTCATGCCATTGTTTAGGTGCTTGTTTTAATCCGTACAAGGATTTTACAAGTTTGCACACCTTCTGTTCTTGTCCAGGAACACTAAACCCTACTGGTTGTTCCATGTAAATTTCTTCATCCAATTCACCATTCAAGAACGTCATCTTTACATCCATTTGATGTATTTCAAGACCAAATATAATTGTTATGGCTATGAGCATTCTTATCAATGTGATACGAGTCACTGGTTAATAGGTGTCAAAGTAATCAAGGCCTTCTTTTTGTCTATAACCTTTTATGACAAGTCTCGCCTTGTACTTATCTATTGATCCATCTGTTTTCATCTTCCTTTTGTATATCCATTTGTAGCCCAGTGGCTTACAATCTGGTGGAAGATCATCCAACTCCCAAGTATGGTTCTGCAGGATTGAATCAATCTATCTGTTAATAGCCTCTTTCCAAAGAGGTGCCTCCGGAGAAGACATAGCTTCTTTATAACTTTGAGGCTCATTTTCTAACAAGTATGTCAGAAAATTAGGACCAAACGACTTATACGTTCTAGCTCTTTTGCTACGTCTAGGCTCGATTATCTCAGTATTTACACGTTGATCTGATTCTTGGTCAACCTGATCACTGTCGTTGACAGTATCAACTGTTCTTTTGAGAGTCTCTGTTCTTTGTCTTTCCTTACAAGGAAATGTCTCTTCAAAAAATGTCGTATTCCTTGACTTAATTATCATATTCGGATTGATGTCAGGAATCTCAGACTTGTGTACCAAGAATCAATACGCACTACTGTTGCGAGCATATCCAATGAATATACAATCAACAGTTTTGGGTCATATTCTAACCTTCTTAGGTTTATGAACCATTACTTTGGCAAGACATTGTTGGGTTTTCTAGGTCAAACCAAGATCAATTAAGCAAGAAATCATGTGAATACAACAAAGTAAGAATGTGGAAAATACTCACTTTGATCGGTTTTGGATATAAGAGATAACAAAAATTCCAAGCCTTTGTGTTGTGCTCCAAGCTCCCCTTTGATGTATGTAAAGTTTCCAAGGATCTCCTTGAATTCCAAACTCATGGATATGTTTCCCTATCACCTTATATGATTCCTTGTGAGTGCTAGCTCTAAAGAAAAAAATTGCAACAATTCTTTCTTAGTTTGTGAAGAATTCGGCCAAGCCAAATCCAATGGAGAGAGATGGCCAAGTTTCGGCCAAGGGAGAGAGATGAGAAGAAATTTTGTGTCTTGTATATTTGTTTCTAAAACAATTAATTCCTTATACCAAAAAGTCTCTCAAACTTTTGTATATCCTTTTCCAAAAAGGCTAAAACAATTTGGAGGGAAAAATTGCATTAATTGTTCCCAACAACTCCCATCACCAAAAAGTGACTAGAAGTCAATCTCAAAAAATTGACAAGACTTTCATCACTAAAGTGACATTTGATGAGACTCGCGATGTGACTTATGGGACCCACGTTAATTTCAAAATCCGAGTGAGCCCGCAAATACATTCCGGGCTCGGGATCGTTAATTCCAAATTAACGAATTTTTTGTTGTGATTTAATTAAATCAAATTTAATTAAATAATTATGCCTAGCAAAATTACTGTTAAAGTCGCTCGCGAATTAATTCTAAATTAATTCGTTCGCCAGAATTAAAATCTAATTTTAATTCCTCGTCGAAATCCAATTTCATTTAATATATCAAATATATTATTTAATCGATTAATTCCAAATTAATCGTTCTCTCTCTTCTAATTGAATTTTATCCCAGATAAAATTCTCCGTAATTAATCCCAGATTAATTTTCTTTCTCTTATAATTAATCCTAGATTAATTTATGTTCGAGTCATACGTCATCGGTGAATCTTCGGGAAGCGACCCATGAGATCTTTGGATATGTTGGCAGTAAATTCGGTCATCGCAATATATGAATACGTTCGTACCTAGTATCACATTCTTACCAATTTACAAGACATGGTTGGCTTCTAGCAAAGAACCATGCCTTCCAAATTCTCCAGAAATATTCTTTTAAGGAATATGTAATCTATGTGAGGCGTAGTATACGTAGTATTGCGTATTTACGATCCAATATCGAATGTCACATGCTAGGCCTGGGGCTGGAATTGTGTCTACCCCGTACGAAGCATATATCGGATCTCTGGTAACTAGTCTCTATAATCGGATAAACATGACCTAGTCATATTATCCCGATGACTGCAGTACTAAAGAGTACTAGTTCCGTATCCTCCGTGATCATCATCTCCATATGACTGAAGTGATACTCCAATCTTGACATCACACCCAATACACTACAATTCTCAGTATACCCAGAAGAGGCGTACACAGAACTTGTTAAAGCCTCGGACGACCAAAACCAAAGTATATTGATTGTCGCAAGTATTAGCGATGCAAGTCTCAGGTTAAGACCAAATACACCTACCCTGATTCGGATTTCCATAGACACATAGTCATACTACCAATGGAATTCCGAGGGGTCTATCCAGAGCGAAACTGTTTCCGTACCATCGGTAAACACAACCTCTTATTACACTTGCATGAGTATCCAATACCAAATATATGGGAACTATGCCGTTATGCTCCCACAACGCGCACAAGTGCAATACTAGTCTATTTCGTATTATCGATGTCCAATCTCGATAATACTATGACTAGGGATATTTTAATGATTAAACCTTAGTGGATTAATACTGTCTCATATCTTATTAATCTGAAACTAATCATATGGACTTTTATCATTTATATATCCCGGTAATCCAATTACAAATGATAAAAGAGCAATTTCCTTTTCACATAGTTAATTTGTACAACAACACCATGTTATGTATAAATAGTGATGCTATGGGTCACAATTGTCCAACAGACACCCCCACACTTTTAGGTATTTGTAGGAAGGTACGAAACATTTCCACAATTCATATGGTGTCTTGTCCAATCTTCTGTGAGGAAGCTTGTTTAGAACGTAGTTCGCGGAAAGCAAGGCTTCCCCCCACAAGTTATGGGGTAAACTAGAACTTGCCAACATGGCGTTCATCATTTCCTTCAACGTTCAGTTTTTACGTTCAGCAATCCCATTTTGTTGGGGAGAATAAGGAGCAGTGGTTTCGTGAATAATTCCGTGCACAGAACAATATTCACCGAATGGTGAAACATATTCACCACCTCTATCACTTATGATTCTTTTGATTTTCTTGCCAAGTTGATTTTCAACTTCATTTTTATAGTGTACGAAGCTCTCAATCGCTTCAGCTTTGCTCCTCAGTAGGTACACATAACAGAATCTTGTGCTATCATCGATAAAATGACAAAGTACTTTTTTACCGCCTCGTGTTTGCACAATATTCATGTCACACACGTCAGTGTGTACAAGTTCTAAAGGTTCAGAACTGCGTTCTATAAAATGAAATGATGTTCTATGCATTTTTGCTTCAACGCATGCCTCACACTTATGTTGGCTATCAATTGCAAATTTAGGTATAAGGTCCATGTTAATTAATTTACGCATGGTATCATAATTAACATGTCCTAACCTCCCATGTCATACATTTTGTGACTCAATAATATAAGCGGAAGATGTAGCTTTATTATTAGCACTGTGTCGATTGACAGTCATTACATTGAACATGAAAAGGCCCTGAGTGAGGTATCAATTTCCTACATAAAAATCATTTTTAGACAGTACAAACTTGTCAGAAACAAATACAAGCTTAAAACCTCCCATGCCATACATTTTGTGACTCAATAATATAAGCAGAAATACTAGCTTTATTAATAGCACGATTGACAATCATTACATTTAGCTTGAAAAGGCCCTCAGTTAGGTATCATTTTCCTACATACATATCATTCTTAGTCATAACAAACTTATCAGAAACAAGCACAAGCTTAAAACCAGCCTTACTAAGGAGAGAGCCCGAGACCAAGTTCTTCCGAATATCTGGAACATGCAGTACATTTTTCAATGTTAGCTCCTTTCCGGATGTCATCTTCAGAACCACTGTGCCTTGTCCAACCACCTAAGAGGTAGACGAGTTTCCCATTGTCAGATGATCGCCGCCATCGACCTTCTGATACATGAAAAACTTCTTGCTATCTGGACAGATATGATGAGTAGCCCCAGTGTCTACCCACCATTCTCTCGGATTCCCAACTATGTTGGCTTCGGTTACGACTGCTGATAGTTCCATCTATGAGATCTCATCAGTCAGCTGCTCACCTTCAGTGACATGGGCTTCATTTTTCTTTTTCTTGCCCTTGTCCTGAGACTTCTTGTTTCTGCAGTCTTTTGATATATGACCGCTCTTTCCACAGTTGTAGCATTTCCCCTTGAACTTCTTTTCCGCTTGGGAAGAATCAACTCCACTGTTCTTTCTCTTTTTGCTACCCTTTACACCTTCAATGATGTTGGCCTTAGACTCCATAGTCTTGTAGCTGGCCTTCTTGGACATCATGTTGTCCTCCTCGATTCTCAATCGAACACTAAGGTCTTCAAGGCTCATATGCTTCTTTTTGTGTTTCAGATAGCTCCTGAAGTCCTTCCATGATGGAGGCAACTTTTCAATTATGGCGGCCACTTGAAACATCTCACAAAGTTTCATCCCTCATCCAGTATTTCATGAATGATCAATCACAGTTCACCCAACTAAGACATCACCGTCCTTGAATCTACCATATTGTAGTCCAAGAACCTACCCACGACAAATTTCTTTTGTCCGGTATCCTCGATTTTATTTCTTCTTCTCGAGAGATTCCCAGAGAATCTTCACCGAAGTCATGTCTTGGTACACATTGTACAGGGTATTGTCAAGACCACCCCAAAGGTAGTTCTTACATAAGAAGTCTCCAGACATCCATGTCTGTTCTCACTCTTCCTTGGCCATTTCTGATTCACCCTCCACAGGACCCAGAGGATCTTTGAGAAATTAGCCAACTGGAGAGTTGTCAGGTAGAACAGCATTTTGCTCTGCCACTGTTTGAAATTTGCCCCACCAAATTTCTCCGGCTTTTCTCCATGAGAGACCGATACTGTGATGTTTCCGCTAGCCATTTGTAACTGGAAAAACCAACAGGGGTCAATTAGTCTACAAAGATAATTGATAACGATCATGCATCAACGAATGATCTTGTTCAAAGTGATATATTAGGTAACCACTTGTTGTTCTATTGGACTATGGTTCCAATAAACACAAGTCCTTGAATTTCAACTAAAGATTCTTTAGAAAAATGAATAAACAAATATTCCTAGAGGACGAAGAGGGTCCAAAGTAACCACTTAAATCCCTGACCACTTAGGTTCTTATCACCTTTTTGACAGAATATTCTTTAAACATTTTTCAATAGGATCTCCTATCAATTCAAACCCAGAACTACACTTATTCAATAGCACAGATATATACAATATTTGTAGATATGTGTAAGTGTCAATCAAGATTGGATGCAATTTCTTGTGTATGATTACACTTTAAATTCTCACCAAATTATGCAACACTCAATCAACTTTATCACTATGTGTATGCTTGTAATAATTGAACAACCTAATAATAACATAAATCTATACTACCAAGATTAATGTGTTTCAGTATATGATTTACTAAGTTAATATTAATATAAGTCTTTGTAGTTTATAACAGTTCGAGGACTATTTCGTTAGTGTCGCGTTCGTATCTACGTTGGAACGAGACTGTCCAGTGTGTGTATGTTTGTGTTTCGTTTGATAACGTGTTTGAACAAAGTGTTTCCAGAGAGTTCAAGTTCGTGTAGCGTTCTATAACGCGTTCGAACAGAATAATTCCAGTGAATTCATGTTCGTATAGCGTCCGAGAACGCGTTCGAACGGAATGATTCCAAAGAGTTTGCGTTCGAGTTGCGTTTAGGATGCGTTCAAACATTCTTAGGTAGAAGGCTTGCGTTCGAGTGGCGTTTGAAGACGCATTCGAACGTTCTTACGAAATTTCAGATTTAAGCATTTGCGTTCGTCGGGCTTTCGAATGCCCTACGGGTTTTTCATGCACAGTCTGTATTTTTTCTAGAAAATTTTCTAACCTAGCATGCGAATTACTATCTAACAACACTAGATATGTTTAGTTCTTAAGATTGTTGGTCATTTAGTGTCATTATACAGTAAATTAACATTCAATCAACAAATCAAATCCAGAAAAACAAAAATAGATCTAGTCTACATACTTAAACCCTAAAACTTAGAGAATATGAAAAACTTGATGATCACGACGAATGTAGTGCTCCGGATTAAGAATACTCTCTGTCCTTAAGAACTAATCATCCTCGTCTCGGTACTCTACAGCTTTGTGGCTAATGTTCTCCCAGGATAACCCGGATTCCTCTTGGTCAAGGGGCACACCTTAACAAGATCTCGAACTGGGAATATTGTGGCACTCTCTCAGACTCGAAGACAAAATGAGACTCTTTTGTTTGGATGAAATTCGGATTTCTTTTCTGTGTCTTTAAATGAACATAATGACTTCCTTTTATAAGCACGGAGGGGTGCCTCAAGGCACCCTTTGGGTTAGAGTGCAACCCTCCAAATGGTTGCACCCCTCCTATGCATCCCTTGAGCATAGGACCATGTTACACACAAATGGAGGACATGTCCCTAAGGGGTACCATCCAAAGGACATGTCCCTCCTCCATCCAACACAAAATATTTGAATATTTGAAGAATTTACAACAATATTAAGGTGGTTTTGATAATCATTTAATTATTATACCTCATGGGAAACTATATCATCCATTAATATGCAAATAAGTTCTGAGCATTTAACGATTTTAGGGTGATTAGAGATCCAATAAAAGGCCTGATTATTAGCAATCTCTCACAATCCAAGAATAAGCCGTTGCCAGTAAATGATAACCAGTTAAGTTCGGAACTAATCATGAGTCTGGCCTGGTTGATTTTTAAAAATCGATATGTAAAAATTAAAAACATTATAAATCAGTTAACGATGAGTCTGGTCCGGTCTAATTTCTTAAGCCTTCAGTTCTCAAGGAGGAAAATTCGTAGTCGGAGTTCCGACGTTGCGAGTTTGCATTGTTTATATCCGCTTGGAGACTTCAGAGATTCTGAAAAATGCAGCTTGGTGCGGGCTCGATGAGTTCTTCTGGTTATTACAGTCTAGAGGTATTCGAGTCGGCGGAGTTGATGTCATAAGTCTTATACCATCACTGTAAGCTTTTCTCATTATAGTGGATTTTGGCTGGTAGCCTAGATACCCGAAATGATTTTTTTACTCGCACGAGTTTTCCACTTCGTTATTAAAATTATTGCGTTGATTTTGCTTCGAGCATTATTATATTTGATTTGATTTAATGTTGTTAGACTAGGGGTGCTTGTTGGTAATCCTGAGTAACAATAATTAAGACTTGTCTTAGTTTACTGTGATTAATTTCACATGGGATCAGAATCTAAGACTAGAATTGAATTTTCAGTAATTAAATTAAGTTTTGAACTAATAAGTGAACATTCTCTAACCCGCTTATTTATTTAATTTATTTCTATTATATGTGATTCTATCACATAAACAAATACATTCAACATAAATTTTAAGAGTAAATTCATTTTGATTTTTATACATTATTATTCGGTAAACTAACTGTGTTTAATAAATTAGCTATATTACATTCTCAAGTACCATATAAAAAGCTCACAACGGTAGTCGATCTTCTATAATACCACATAAAAGCTCATAATGATAGTTGAAAGTTTGTAATTATCCAAGATTCTGACGCTATGTGAAAATTATCACAATAATCAAGATAAGTCTTAATTAATGTGCATATGAATTCTCAACAAACAACCATAATATTAACACAATTAATATAATGCTGAATATTAAAATCAATCAAATAAAAATAACACAAATATTTTGGTGATGAAGTGAAAAACTCGTGCGAGTAAAAAACTACTCTTGGTATTTCGGCTACCAGCCCAAATCCACTATCAAAAGAAAAACTTACAGTGATAGTAAAAGACCTATGGTGACAACTCCACCGACTCTAATACCTTTAGACTGCAAGAACTCGAAGAACTCCTCAAGCCCGCACACCACGATTTTCTTTAGAATCTCTGAAGTCTCTGAGCGGATCAACTCTCTGCAAGCACACCAGAACTCCGACTACCAATCTTCCTCCTAGAGAACTCTGAAGGATTAGGAATTTGGTTTTGGTTGTGTTGATGGTTTAATAAAGATCAATCTCACCACAAACAAATAAGACAAGAAAGAAAATAAGTCTTCAAGTTGAGAACAAGAAGATTGAAAAAGAAGAATGTGTTTAGGCTCAAGATAATGTGTTTTCAACCCTTGTGAAGGTAGCTCAATGTTTGTTTATATAGGTAGGGCAAATGAAAAAGGTTATCTAGTGTTATTTTTAGCTTAAAAAGGTTTAAAGTATCCGATTTACGCACAGGCGTTCGAACGCACTTCAAACACAACTCAAACGTAAAGTTTCTGTATCAAAACGTTCGAACAAAAATACGAACGCCACACGAACGCGAGTCACGGAATGATTTTCAGTTGCAATTTAAAATGCTTGTAAATTTCTCGTCCCTTGGCCAAATCATGTGTTCTTTATATGTACGCGATCGTTTTCGAGTCTACTTTCCAATACAACTGACCTAATGTCAATTTGAGCTCTTAATCTTCTGGAATATTCAAAAGAGTGAATATCACTCGGATAACTCCATCAGATTTTGTCCAAATACTTGTCCAATTGCTCTGAGATCTTCAAGACTCATTACAACTCAGTTGAACTTGTTTTGTTACGGACGTTGCCAATAAAAATGGAACTAACAATATTTGATACCCAAAAGCTAATTTATAGTACATGCATGTAGCTAAACCTTTATTGACTGCAGGTTAGAAATTGATGGAAGTGCTAACAGCCATCACAAAAGTATTCTTAGGCACACATTTAAGAGTTTATTCAAAACACCAAACAACATATTACATATGAATATAGTCTATAGGAAGTGTCTGAATCACAGATCAAATGGAAAGGGGGTCGACAAGCAATGTGGTGATGAGGTCTTTGATGACATGAGGGTTGGTATAGCCATCCTGATCCTTGTATATAACATCCATCACTCGTGAAAGATTAATAATACGATCAAGTAGAGGCTTTGCCACTTCTGTTGGTTTCTGGAATGCTTTATTTGTATCTTTCCATGCATTCGCTATTTCTTTGCGGAGTACTTTAATCGTCTCTTCTTCAGAAACGCCATGTTGCTTCATGTAGCAATCCACAACCGAGGCAACATGTCCTCTCTTTTGTTCAAACTGCATGTGTGTGTATGTTTATATAGAGATGTGAAATTGACCACATGTTAGAAAACTTTATGTTAACGTTGTTGGATAATTTTAATAAGATCAAAGACTTCTGTTTCAATTAATATATATAAAGAATTAAATAATTAAATTTGATTTCTAAAATTAAATCAAGAAGTGGGGACTTATGCGGTGGCCTATGATGAATATCCCTCAGGTGTTTAAAAATC
Source organism: Zanthoxylum bungeanum (assembly GCA_019454045.1). Taxonomy (NCBI): domain Eukaryota; kingdom Viridiplantae; phylum Streptophyta; class Magnoliopsida; order Sapindales; family Rutaceae; genus Zanthoxylum; species Zanthoxylum bungeanum. The sequence goes on from SKCR01030808.1 coordinate 79,958, forward strand.
CCTTAAAACGCCTCTGTTGTTAAACAATTATTGTACCTCCTGGGAAACTATATCATCCATAATCTGCAAATGAGTTTTGAGCATTCAACGATTTTAGGGTGATTAGAGATCCAATCAAACGCCTGCTTATTAGCAATCTCTCCCATGCCAAGAAAAGAAGCCGTTCCCAGCATATGATAACCACTTGTAAGAAGTGAAACTCGCATATACTCCTCCAATTTGGAACATAGCCTTTCATTGCACCACTTGGCTTCCTCAAAATACCCTTGGATTAATTTCTTAAACTGATATAATATAAACAAATAATTATATTACTTCAATATGTATAAGCGAATACTAGAAAGCAATTAATTTTTGGCACCACCAAAAACATTTTTAAAAGACTTACCTCTTCTATTAAATTTGACATACAATATGACCTTCCTTCCTTTAAGAGTTGCTCCTCGGCTTCACCAAAAATGTCGAAGATTGTCCGGTAGATCAGTTTCATGTACTCAGGAAGTATATCGATACTGCTAATATCCCACCTGAAAATCGAGTGACATCGACTACCATCTTAGAATATATGAACACTACATTTTAATCTATGAATTTGCTCTGATCTTTCAGTAGATTTCTCGAACTTTTACCTTTTGATAGCATTTGTAAAGAGCTCAAGTTCTTCAATTGTACCATAGGCATCGTAAGTATCATCTACAATGGATGTGATGGCAAGTAATTTGGATAATGTTATTCTTCCAAAGGAATATTGAGGCTCAAAGTACACTCCCATTGCCCAAAAGTAGCATTCTACAACTCTGTCTCTAACATATGGCAGCTTTGTTTCTACCTCTAAAATTTTCCACCACCTGAAATGCAATGTCATCAGTCTCAGCATCAATGATTATTTAGTTATAGTATAAAAAAAATATTATGGAAAATGATCAAAACCCCTCGTGTAAATTAATCATTTCTCCTCACATATTTCAAAACTCATCAAAACCCTTAATTGTTTTTTGTTTTTTTTGCTATTTACTCTTAAAATTAATTAGACTTATTATTATAATTTTTTTTTTTAAATTGATTAATTGATTACGTTTGTGTAGGTAGTTGTGATATCATAATAAATATTTTTGTATTTAACAAAATGGAGGTATTTAATGGGTTTTGTAACATTAGAGGAAAAATTATTAATTTCGACAAACAAGAGAAAATATTGTCGTTAAAACATTTGAACTTACTCGGTGATGATGCTCAGCTCCTTGCGATGAATTACTTGAAGCATGGAAAAATCTAGTTTTGCAAATTTAAGTATTGTTCCATCCGTCGAGTCATCTTGTGAGTAGACATCCATGTAATACCTTGCCTCCAGCCTTGGTAAGCCTCTGCGGAGTGGCCTATTCAATGCATGAAGTATTTGATCAGCAAGCTGAGGGCTTACTTGAGTAACCATTGATTCAAGGTGAGAGGTGGTGAAAGCTAGGGCTTCATCCAGGATATCTTCTCCACGAATGCCAAGATGTGAAGCCTCATACAAACTTAGCATGCCGTGCACATCATTAACTAATGATTCCTTGAACTTTCCTTCGCCATCTTTGAATTTGCCAAATACATCTGCTTTCACAATGAAAAAGTAAATCCATTGACATATCCATATCACACTGTCTTAAGTATATTTATGTCCCTAATGTTTCCTACTCTTACAAGATAAGTTGTTAAACTTTTTTTGTATGTTAAGATGTCGAATTTTTCCTTCAACAATCACTTTCAAACATTCAAATTATAAAGTCATGAAAAAAATGTGTAATTAAGAAAATTGGAACTTAAGACACTGTTCCGTATAGAGTTTAGTGAACTCATAAACTACTATTCAAACACTATACCAAACATACAGTAACTCTAACATAAACATTACCTTACATTCTCATAAAATTATAATCTCATAATATAAAATTATTTTTCTACGCTTATTTATACTATAACTTTTGTTCGACCGTTTAAAAATTAGTTTATACTTTTATTTTAATACTCTTTAATAAAGTCAGCTTAAGTGATAAAAATAAAAAGTAATAAGCACAAACTCATATTACCGCATGGAAGGTAATATCCTTGTTGCCTAAGTAACCGAAAACGAAGAGCAACATTGTATAGATCGTTGCCATCATCGTATTCATTATGAGATAGTTTCTCGATTCATCTTCTATCTCTTTCTCAAAATGGTAAGCCACTCCTAAACGTTGGACAGTATCAATCAAGCTCAATTTCTGAGAAGTGTTGTTATCCGTTGATGAGATTAACATGTTCCTTATTTTTCGCTCAAGTCCTTCAAATTCCTCTTGTGTTGTAGAATCCATTGCCTATATATACAAGAATTAAAATAAGAATTAATGTACTCATTGAAAACATATGAAATAAATTAATGTAAATTACCACAGAGTCGTCAGAATAATGTGTGAGGAATTTTCCTCCCCAGATGGTAGGATGGAAATTAGCTGTGTGACGGGTGACGCCGGCTGTGGCATTCTGAATTGAAGCAGGAATTGCTGAAACTTGAAGAGACATTTTCTTGTTCTCTGGTTCGGGCAAACTAGCTAGATAATTTATAATAATTCCTTTAACCTTAATGTGCTTCAATGACTTGTGAGCTATGGTATTTATAGGACATTCTGATTCTTGGAATTATTCGAGAAATTCGATTTGAATTGGTGGGACCGATACGATATTGCCATGGAAAATGTTATAGTCAATAATGTTGTAGTTATGTAAGATCTGTAACATCGTGTAACTCAAAAATTTAGATTTAGTGTTGAAATGAGTTGTTCTAAATTTTTTATAATCTTCTATCATGCTGCTTTAGTATTAATATATAGTTAAGATTAACTTACATTTAAATTATTATCCAATCTTTCTATATATATATATATATATATATATATATATATATATATATATATATATATATATATATATATATATATGTTAAATATTTTAAACCTGCATATCGTGCCACTGGCGGCTCACTATTAAATTCTATTAAATAAGAAATCTATTATAAAAAAATACATTAAATTGTAAAATTAAAATATCTCTAAAATTAATTTATTAGAAACTAGGGGTGTTCGCAGTGCGGTTGGGGTCGATTTTTTCGTTTTTCACTTCAACCGCGCGGGTTGGCGGTTTGGGAAATTAGAAACCGAAACCGCAAATTTGATAAGGAAAACCGCGGCGGTTCGAGTTGGCGGTTCAGCGGTTTGGGCGGTTCGCGTCGGCGGTTTGGATTATAAATTTTTTTAAGGAAATGTTGTGTGTTTTCACATAATAATTGAAGAGAAAAAATACATAAATTTCATTTATACATTGCATATTGTCATATGATCATTAAAAAATCTTAAATTTCATGGTTAAAGAAAAAGAAAAATATAAAATAATATCTAATTTGAACGCGGGTCGACGGTTTAGGCGGTTCGGGTCGTGGTTTGAGTCAAAATTTACGATTTTGGGCGGTTCGGGTCGCGGTTGGGTCAAAACCGCACACCGACCCGAAATTTACGGTTCGGTTCTGATTGACCCGAAATCATTTTAAATTTATTTTTCAAACCGCGCGGTGTGGTTCGGGTTTGTGCGGTTCGAGTCGGGTTGTGGTTTGACCAGAAACCGTGATCACCCCTATTAGAAACCTATAAAAAAAATTAAAAGCATAATCTCATATTAAAATAAGAAACATAATAATTTAATACATGTCATTTAACCTCTACAATAATTTTCTATTATTAATTTATTAAATTTAAATATCTCTAAAAATTATTTTTTTATTTTAAAATTATAAAATTAAAATAATAACTTATTAAAATAAGAAACTTATTGCGATATAAAAATAAAATCTACCATGTATTATTAAATTATAATATTAAAATATCTTTATAATTTTTTGTTATTAAATTGTATAATTAAAAAAAATAGAAACCTATTACAATATTAAAAATATAATCTCTGATTAAAATAAGAAACCTATTAATTTAATTAATTAATTAATAATAAATAAGAAACATATTCTAAAAAAAAAAGAATCTCTTATTAAAATAAGAAACCTATTATTTTATACGATGTGTCACCTAATCTCTATAATTATCTTTTATTAAATTATAAAATTGAAATATCTCTAAAATTAATTTTTTTATTTTAAAACTATAAAATTAAATTAATAAAAATTAAAATAAGTCCCATTAAAAAAAACATACGTGGTACTTAATCTCTATAATTGTAATACCCCTTCAGGGGCAGGATGCTACTGGCATGAGACATGAATAACCCGTCTCCCTGAGCCTCAAAATTAACAAAAACAGAACATGACGCGCCATAAAAATTGGACAACCTGGAACGTAGTCCAGCACCCAAGCAACTTGAAAAAAATCGGATAAGCAAAAAAGACCTCTAGTCCACACGAGACATATCAAACATCATCATCAAATACTCAAGGAATATATGCCTACACTTATACTAACAAATCAAAACTTTTATTTAGATGCATTACACGACTCAACATATACACAATAAATATACTTCTATACACATAAACATCCTCAGGACTTTAAAGTGGGTGACTGCAGCTTGGGTGATCCATCGACTCGAGCAAGATATCCAAACTAGAATGCCCGACCGATCTGGTTGCCAACCTGTAAAACTAACAAATTGTAATGGTATGAGTTATGACACTTAATAAGTAACCATAAATAACAAAAGCATGCACGCCAAATATATTATAACTTTTATTAACTAAACATATATGAACTATCATATAAATACAATATTCAAAACTTCTATATCAGCTGATCCTTATCCATTTCTATATAAGGTCCTTTAAATGTACTCACCTATGCCATTCTATAATATCATCGCCTATGGCACACAAAACATAAATCCATCCTTAAATAAAAACATGTAGTCGAATGTTATATCATCCAGTTCATTTAAATTCTTTTATCTTACAACAAAAGACGAGTCATATATGAAATATCATCAAATTAGAAGAATTTAATGATCTCTTATTGATCATATTATCAATAGTAACATTTGTACAAAAAATCTTATAATATTTAGTTTGCCATATCATAAATGTAGTTACCTATAAAATTTCAGAAAAATACATCTTATATCAATCTTTAATTTCTTTACACACTGATCATACAAATCAAAACATCGTATACATATGTAATATCCCGAGTTTTTTGGAACAGTGTTGGAAAGTTTCCGATTTAAAGTTAAGAATTTGGAACGGGATGCTATTCGAAAATAAGAGTTTATGTGTTGAAAAATAAATCGAAACATTTTTAACGTGAAGCTTCATCATTTTGGAAAACGTGTGGTTTCGAGAACGGGTTAAGCAATTTCAGTTTATATCGTTAGACGCGTAAAAATTTCTTATTTCAGCTATAAAAATAGAAAAATAATTCTGATTGAGCTGATTCTTGAACCATCAGACTCATGTTTCCGAGACGAACAAATTTCGTGTTGAATATTTTTCAAAATTTACATAAGACAGGCTTCAAAAATATGAATTTCCGAGAAAACCCTATAATAGGGCCTGATTGCAATTTCGTGGGGGCCTGAACGTAAATTTTAGAAATTTTTTATATAAATACCCCAAGGTTTTCTGAAATTAAGAAAATGATAAAATCTCTCAAAACTACCCACCCTCCTTCTTGTGGTGGCCGGCGGCAGCCCAGAACGCCGGCGAACGACGCGAAAGTGAAGGCGACGTGCACGAAAATGGATTTATCGATCCCGGCTCCTCGCTTAATTTCATAGCCCTAGCCATAGGTCAAATCGAAGCTCTCAGAGAGTACTACAAGTTGACAGTGAGGGATTTTTTGTTTCATGCACGGTTGCACGCAAAACGAAAGAGAAAAATTCGGTGAATAGTGACCCACAAATGAACAGTACCTCTAATCGGAATTCCATCGATTTCAGCGCATTCATGGGATTGTTTGGAGTCCGTATATGCCCTCAAAATCTCGGTAAGACCTCCTAATAAAAAGTCGCTAATTTCAAGTTTTCCGTTAAATGTTCGGATGTTTTCAGTAACTTTGTAGTGTAGTGTAATTATATAAATTGAATTTTTTGAGTATGAATATATTGAATATGTGTATTTGGTAGAATCCGAGTGAAAACAAAATGAATTGGATTGATCTGGTAGAATTTGCAAGTTTCCTGTAAAAGTGGGATTTCCGTGTATTAATGTGTTTTTTTATCGTAATGATAGGTATGAGTCATATATAATGTTATGATAGTGTTTAGATAAATCTGGGTAGGTTCGGAGGGTTCGGGACCCTTCCATCGCGTTTTCATAAATATTTTCGGAAAAATTTCCAAAATACGTAAACCGAGGATTTAAGTGAACTAGTGGCTTTAAATAGTTTGTAATAATACTTTAAGAGTAATGGAACTGAAATCATTGAAATTGGACTTGTTTGGTTTTTCCGGAAAGATTCAGAATTTTATCGTAGCTAAGTCGAGAACTCCATAAGTCGCGATTCTAACAGCGTTTCGCCATTTATTTTGACATATTTGACTAGGACCTTGAGTGCTCGTGAAGCCATAAAAGTAACTCATGCTATGAGAACTTAAATTTATCAATTTGTGTTTTGAATACTCAATATATATTATGTGTGTGTATTCACCGAGAATTAGGGTTTAGTTTTGTTTTTAAATAAAAGTTGTGGTTAGTTTTATTTTTAAATAGAAATTATGTATTGTGTTAAGAATGTGTGTGAGTGGTTGCAGAATTTGAGGATAATGAAAATCAGTTTAAATTAAATACTAACAAAATCTCACAATTGTGATTGATATTGATTTATTATTTTCTTTAATATATTCAAACTAGTTTTAAATATATGTGTATATATTTACTAAGTTTGACATTACGTTCAATTATAATCTAATTTGAATATTTTGATTAAATATAATATAGTCCAATATGATACTTTACCCCACACATTAAATGGACTACACGTGATGGCAAGTTTCCACAATTGCCCACAGTCTTTACATTTGTCGTTGATATTCATGTTCTTCGATTATTGCTGGCTTTGGGTTTAAGGTAACACATAACATGATACGTCTAAAGTATCTTTAACTAAAAAAGAAAATGACATATAACTATTCAATACATTTCTCATAATAATACTTTAAATCTGTAATTTTAAAAATATAAGTTTAGTCTTTATAATTTTAAAAAATAGGTTAATTTATCAAAGTACCGTGCATACCCAATTCTCCAGAAACATTCTTTTAAGGATTACATAATCTTTATCAAGCGTAGTATACTAAGTATTGTGTATTACGTACGGTCCAGTATCAGATGTCACATGCTAGGCCTGAGGTTGAAATTGTGTCTGCCCCGTACGAAGCATATATCGGATCAGTAGAAACTAGTGTCTTTAATCGGATAATCATGACCTTGTCATATTATCCCGATAGTTGCAACATATTAGATTACCAGTTCTGTATCCTACGTGATCATCATCTCCATATGACTGGAGTGACACTTCCATCTTGACATCACACCCAATACACTACGATTCTCAATAAACCCAGAAGAGGCGTACATAGAACCTGTTAAAGTCCCGGACGACCAAAACCAAAGCGTACTGATTGTCGCAAGTATTAGCGATGCAAGTCTTAGGTTAAGACCAAATACATCTACCCTGATTCGGATTCCTATAGACACATCGTCATATTACCAATGAGATTCTGAGGGGTCTATCTAAGCGATGCTGTTTCTGTACCATCGGTAAACAGATCCTCCTATTACACTTGCATAAGTATCCAATACTCAAATATATGAGAACAATGTCGTTACGCTTCCAAAACGCGCACAAGTGCAATACTAGTCTATTTCGTATTATCAATGTCAAGTCTCAATAATACTACGACTAGAGATATTTAATGATTAAACCATACATGGATTGATACTGTCTCATATCTTATTAATCTGTAACTAATCATAAGGACTTTTATCATTTATATATTCAAGTAATCTAATTACAAAATGATAAAATAGCAATTTCCTTTGTCACATAGTTAATTTGTACAAAAATCACAATGTCTTTTACAAATGGTGATGATATGGGTCATAATTGTCCAACAGGCCCGAGCCATCTGTCAAATCGAAGCTCTCAGAGAGTACTACAATTGACGATGAAGGATTTTCCGTTTCATGCACGGTTGCACGCAAAACGAGAGAGAACGATTCGGTGAATAGTGACCCGCGAATGAAAAATATCTCTGATCGGAATTCCATCAATTCGAGCGCATTCATGGGATTGTTTGGAGTCCGTATATGCCCTCAAAATCTCGGTAAGACCTTCCAGTAAAAAGTCGCTAATTAATTTCAAGTTTTCCGTTAAATGTTTGGATGTTTTCAGTAACTTTGTAGAGTAGTGTAATTGTAGAAATTGAAATTATTTGAGTATGAGTTTATTGAATATGTGCATTTGGTAGAATCCGAGTGAAAACAGAATGAATTAGATTGATCCGATAGAATATGCAAGTTTCCTGTAAAAGTGGATTTTTCCGTGTATTAATGTGTTTTTTATCGTAATGATAGGTATGAGTCATATATAATGTTATGATAGTGTTTAGATAAATCCGAGTAGGTTCGGAGGATTTGGGACCTTTCTGTAGCGTTGCGGAAATTTTTTCTGGAGATTTTCCAAAAATACGTAAACCGAGGATTTAAGTAAACTAGTGGCTTTGAATAGTTTGTAATGATTTTTTAAGAGTAATGGAACTAAAATCATTGAAATTGGACTTGTTTGGTTGTTCCGGAAAAATCCAGAATTTTATCGTAGTTTAGTCGAGAACTCCGTAAGTCGCAATTCTGTCGGCGTTTCGCCATTGTGTGTGTGTATTCACCGAGAATTAGGGTTTAGTTTTGTTTTTAAATAAAAGTTGTGGTTAGTTTTATTTTTAAATAGAAATTGTGTATTGTGTTAAGAATGTGTGTGAGTGGTTGCTGAATTTGAGGATAATGAAAATCAGTTTAAATTAAATACTAACAAATTGATATTGATTTATTATTTTCTTTAATATATTCAAATTAGTTTTTAAAATATGTGTATATATTTACTAAGTTTGACATTACGTTCAATTATAATCTAATTTGAATATTTTGATTAAATATAATATAGTCCAATATGATACTTTACCCCCACACATTAAATGGACTACACGAGATGGCAAGTTTCCACAATTGCCCACAGTCTTTACATTTGTCGTTGATATTCATGTTCTTCGCTTTTGGGTTTAAGGTAACACATAACATGATACGTCTAAAGTATCTTTAACTAAAAAGGAAAATGACATATAACTATTCAATACATTTCTCATAATAATACTTTAAATCTGTAATTTTAAAAATATAAGTTTAGTCTTTATAATTTTAAAAAATACAAACTTTAGTACTCATCGTTAAATTTTTTATTTTTTTTTTGTTAATTGGATCATTTTTTTCTTCAATTTTAAAACAAGCTTTTACTATTTTTAAAAAAGTTGTGGATATTCGAGTCATTTATTATTCATCTAATTTTGAAACAAACTTCAATTATTTTTGTATGAGTTATGACACTTAATAAGTAACCATATATAACAAAAGCATACACGCCAAACATATTATAACTTTTGTTAACTACACATATATGAAATATCATATAACTACAATATTCAAAACTTCCATATGAGTTGATCCTTATCCATTTCTCATAATCCTTTAAATTTCCTATTCTGGTTCATTCTTTATACAAGGTCCTTTAAATGTAGTCACATATACCAATCTATAATCTCATTGCCTATGGCATACAAAACATAAATCCATCCTTAAATAAAAACATATAGTCGAATGTTACATCATCCAGTTCATTTAAATTCTTTTATCTTATAACAAAAGACGAGTCATATATGAAGTATCAGCAAATCAGAAGAATTTGATGATCTCTTATTGATCATATTATCAATAGTAATATTTGTACAAATAATCTTATAATATTTAGTTTGCCATATCATAAATGTACTTACCTATAAAATTTCAGAAAAATACATCGCATACCAATCTATAATTTCTTTAAACACCGATCATACAAATAAAAACATCGTATACATATGTAATATCTCAAGTTTTTCAGAACCTTGTTGGAAGGTTCCCGAATTAAAGTTAAGAATTTAGAACGAGATGTTATTCGAAAATAAGAGTTTATGTGTTGGAAAATAGATCGAAACGTTTTTAACATGAAGCTTCATCGTTTTGGAAAAAACGTGATTTCGAGAACGAGTTACGTGATTTCTATTTATATCGTTATACGCGTAAATATTTCTTATTTCAGCTATAAAAATTGCAAACAAACTTCGATTTGAGCAGATTCTTGAATCGTCGGACTCATATTTCATAGACGAATAACTTTCGTGCTGAATACTTTTCAAAATTTATTAGACGGACTTGAAAATTATGAATTTCCGAGAAATCCTATGACAAGAGCCTGATTGCAATTCACACAGGGGGCCTGAATGTAAATTTTCAGAAACTTTTTTATATAAATACCCCAAGATTTTCTGAAATCACAAAAATTAAAATATCCCTCAAAACTACCCACCCGACTCCTCGTCCCTTTAACACATTAAGGATCTCTTGGTCGCACCGGCGGCCGGCGGCCTACCGGCAATCATCGACTAGCGTAACCAACAAGAGGGGTGCGTCAGCCACCCCTCCTTCTTGTGGTGGCCGGCGGCAGCCCAGAACGCCAGAGAACTGCACGAAAGTGAAGGTGACGTGAGCAGAAATGCGTTTATCGATCCCGACTCTTCACTTTATTTCACGGCCCTGTTAGTGTTCATAGAACATGCCAAGGATCTCTAATCATGATTCGGTGTGTGAATATTCAAAGAAGTTGCGGAAGACTTACATTGATCAGATGTTGAGATTTCAAAAAACTTTGATGTATTTGAGAGCTCCAAGCTTTTCTTTGTGTTCCAAACTTAATGAATTGGTTTCCCTATCACCTTGATTCACTCTTGGAAGTGCTAGCTCACAAGAATTTTTACAACAAAAACTCAAGGGGAGATGAAGAAGCTCACGGCAATGTGAGGGAATGGGAGAGAGAGCTTTTTTATTTTTGTGTATTTGATTTTCTAAAATCAATTACCATTTACCAAATCCAAGTTGGTATATGTCATTCCAAATAATTAAAAACAAAGTGTGTTGGATTTTGTTTGTGTAAAAAACAAGCAATCTAAGCTTCACACTCAACCTTAACCACTTCCATCACTAGTCAAATTAGTTGATGTAAGTCAAGTGGGTCCCACCACTTATAAATTCCGAATTTAAGTCAAACAATCCAACCCGCAACTTCACTCGGGCCCGAGTTCGTTTAATTCCGAATTAACGAATTTTCCGTTGCGACATAATTAAATATAATTTAATTAAATAATTATGCCTTGCAAAATTATTATTAAAGTCGCTTACGAATTAATTCTAAATTAATTATTTTGCCCGAATTAAAATAAATTTTAATTCCGCATTGAAATCTAATTTAAATTAATATATCGAATATATTATTTAATCTATTAATTCCAAATTAATCATTCTCTCTCTTCTAATCGAATTTATCCCAGATAAATTCTTGCCGCAATTAATTCTAGATTGATTTTCTCTCTCTCATAATTAATCCCAGATTAATTATGTTCGAGTCAAATGTCATCGGTGAATCTTTGGGAAGCGACCCATGAGATTCCTGGATATGTTGGCAGTAAATCCGATCGTAGGACTATCCGAACACGTGCGTACCCCGTACCACGTTCTTACCGATTTACAAGACATGGTTGACTTCTAGCAAAGCATCGTGCCTACCCAATTCTCCAGAAATATTCTTTTAAGGAATACATAATCTTTATTAAGCGTAGTATACTAAGTATTGCGTATTACTATCCAGTATCGGATGTCACATGCTAGGCCTGGGGCTGGAATTTTGTCAGTCCCATACGAAGTATATATCGGATAATCATGACATTGTCATATTATCCTGATAGTTGCAACATATTAGAGTACCAGTTCTGTATCCTACGTGATCATTATCTCCATTTGACTGGAGTGACACTTCCATCTTTTCATCAAATCCAATACACTACGATTCTCAATAGCGTACACAAAACCTGTTAAAGTCCCTGACGACCAAAACCAAAACTTACTGATTTTCGCAAGTATTAGCGATGCAAGTCTCAGGTTAAGATCAAATATACCTACCCTAATTCGGATTCCCATAAACACATAGTCATACTACCAATAGGATTCCGAGGGGTTTATCCTGAGCGAAGCTGTTTTCGTACCATCGGCAAACAGATCCTCATATTACACTTGCATGAGTATCCAATACCCAAATATACGAGAACTATGTCGTTACGCTTCCATAACACGGTCAAGTGCAATACTAGTCTATTCCGTATTATCGATATCCAGTCTCGATAATACTACGACTAGGGATATTTAATGATTAAACCTTACGTGGATTGATACTGTCTCATATCTTATTAATCCGGAACTAATCATAAGGACTTTTATAATTTATATATTCAAGTAATCTAATTATAAAATGATAAAATATCAATTTCTTTTGTCACATAGTTAATTTATACAAAAACCACAATGTCTTTTATAAATAGTGATGCTATGGGTCATAATTGTCCAACAATCTCCCACTTGGCCTATAGAAAATCACTCAAGTATCTAACACCTGAACTATGTACATGTCGCTCATACTTTTGTTGAGAAATAGCCTTCGTCAGCGATCTGTAATATTATCATCTGATGCGACCTTCTCGATCTTCACATTGCCACGATGTATGATCTCACGAATCAGATAGAAACGTCAAAATACATGCTTAGATCGTCGATGAGACCACGGTTCCTTAGTCTGCGCTATAGCCCCGTTATTGTCACAATACAAAGGAACGGGCTCAGCTGCTAACGGAACTACTCCTAATCCAATTAGGAATTTATGAATCCAAACTGCTTCTTTTGCTGCCTCAGCTGCATCGATATATTCCGCTTCTGTTGTTAAATCGGCAACAGTCTCTTACTTGGAAGATTTCCAGCTCACTGCTCCGTTGTTCAAACAAAATATGTACCCAGATTGCGACTTACAGTCTTCTTTATCGGTTTGGAAACTTGCATCGGTAAACCCAGTTACCTCAAGTTCTCCATCTTCATAGATTAAAAAAGCATCCTTAGTTCGTCTAAGATACTTAAGGATGTTCTTAACCGCAACCCAATGACCATCACCTGGATCGGCCTGATAGTGACTACACATGCTCAAAACATACGAGACATCACGTCTCGTACATATCATGGTATACATGATCGATCCGACTGCTGAAGCGAACGGGATCCGACTAATGTTGTCTCTTTCATCTTGAGTTTTAGGACACATGTCTTTAGATAGAGAGACGTCATGTGACACTGGCAACAGTCCCCTCTTAGACTGATCCATGTTGAATCTCTTCAACACTTTGTCAATATACGAGCTCTAGGAGAGTCCAAGCATCTTTCTAGATCTATCCCAATAGATCCTTATTCCCAGAATAAAAGCTGCTTCTCCCAGATCTTTCATGGAGAATTTTAATGAAAGCCAAGCTTTCACCGATTGTAGCATGGGAATGTCATTTCCAAGAAGCAATACATCATCTACGTAAAAGACAATGAATGTCAGTGCGCTCCCACTAACCTTCTTATATACACAAGGATCATCTTCGTTTTGAACGAAATCATATTCTTTTATGATTTCATCAAAACATTGGTTCCAAGAACGCGATGCTTGCTTCAATCCATAAATGGATCGATTTAACTTGAAAACCTTGTTTGCATGTTTTGGTACAACAAAATCGTCAGGCTGTTGTATATAAACATCCTCCAAAAGGTTTGTGTTAAGGAAATCAGTTTTGACGTCCATCTGCCATATTTCATAATCGAAATATGCAGCAATAGCAAGCATTATCCGAATTGATTTAATCATGGCAACATGTGAAAAAGTTTCGTTGTAGTCGACACCATGTCGTTGACAATACCATTTCACTATAAGCCTAACTTTGTATGTTTGTATGTTGCCATCCATATTCGTCTTCTTCTTGAAGACCCATTTACAACCAATAGGCTTTACGCCTTCTGGTGCATCAACCAATGTCCAAACTTGGTTAGGATATATGGAATCCATTTCAGACTTCATGGTTTCTTGCCATAATGCGGAGTCGATACCTTGTATCGCTTCCTCATACGTAGCCAGCTCATTATCTTCAATAAGATTAATATCTACGTGAGGTGGGATCAGAAACCCATACCTCTCAGGTTGTTTTCTGACTCTCTCTGACCTACGCGGTTCTTGTGTATTAGAAGAATGTAATACAGTCTCATCCCTGATGAAATGTTCGTGTTCCGTTAAGGAATCGGTGCTAGGAACAGTATCACTCTGATTTTCATCGAGTTCTACTTTCCTCCCACTTACCACTGTATTTAGGAATTCCTTTTCAAGGAAAACTGCATGTAGAGCAACAACTACCTTGTTCTCTTGTGGGTTGTAGAAGTAATATCATTTGTTTTCCCTATGATAAACTACAAATAGGCACTTATCTGATTTGGGTTCTAGTTTGGTACCATCTAAACATTTAACGTATGCCCAGCATCCCCAAATCTTCAGGAATGAGAAACCCGATTTCTTTTATGTCCATATTTCATATGGAGTCTGATGAACAGACTTTGACAGAACCTTATTCAAAATAAGTATTGCACTGTTTAATGCATATCCCCAGAAGAAAATTGGTAGGTCTGTGCGACTCATCATTGACCTTACCATGTCCAACAAAGTTTGGTTTATCCGTTTGGACACACCGTTTAATTTAGGTGTTCCGGGAGGAGTCCACTGTGAAAGAATACCATACTCTTTCAAGTAATCGAGAAACTCATTGCTTAAGTATTCTCCACCACGGTCCGATCGTAATGTCTTAATACTTTTACCGGTCTATTTTTCTAATTCGTGTCGAAATTCTTTGAATTTCTCAAAAGTTTCTGACTTGTGACTCATAAGATACACATAACCATAACGCGATGCATCATCTGTAAAGGTTACGAAGTATTCATATCCACCTCTAGCCTGGCTAGACATGGGCCCACATATGTCACTATGAACGAGGGTTAACAGTTCGGTGGCACGTGCACCTTTACCGCTAAACGATGTTTTAGGCATTTTACCTAATAAACAAGATTCGCAGACGTCATATGAATTAGGATCAAATCCATCCAAGTACCCACTCTTCGAAAGTGTGGATATACGAGTCTTGTTAATGTGTCTTAGACGACAATACCGCATATAAGTTTCATCTTTGTTACTTAATTTAAGCATTTTGTTTGTCATGTTATATGTTTGAGATTGATTTATATTCAAAATATAAAAACCATTATTAATATCAGCACTACATATCTCAAAATCATTTTTATAAACAAAACACTCGATGTTTCTGAATACAAAAGTATACCCACATGGGGTTAAACAAGATACAGATATAATATTTTAGTCAAACTAGGTACATAATAGCAGTCTGATAAATTAAGTACATGCCCCGATGGCAGTTTCAAAATGTAGGTCCCAATAGCCAAAACGGCGACTCTAGTCCCATTTCCAACTCAGAGGTCGATCTCTCATGAAGCCAGTCTCCTGCTCATCTGCAAATCCTGCACATCAGTACATATATGAGTACCACAACCAGAATAAAAAATCTAATTTTTAAAACTAGATGTAGACAAGTTTATTTCAAAAATAAACATACATGAAGCCGGTGCCTTTCCCACTTTCACTTCCTTCATGTGCGCCTTATACTCATGGCAGTCACGCTTCCAGTGACCCCATTTTCAACATTGTAAGTAGACATCTTGGGATTTGTCTTTTGCCTTTCCAGAAGACTTCGATGATTTGGCCTTGCCATTTCTATTCTTCTTCTTCTTCACACCTCCAGAAGCCTTTGGCCAAGCCCTGGCATTCTGAGATGTCGAAGTGAAGTTCACCTCGCGCTTCTTACCATTTAAAAGCTATTTTTCTGCCTCTTTTAGCATTGCCATCAACTCTCCAAGAGTTTTCTCTTGGTTCATCATATTGTAGTTCATGATGATGACCGGCGTAAACACACACGTATAACGCAAACGCGTGTATTGTTCAAGTAGTATAAAAATATCGATCCCACGAGGACTTAATTCATACTGTTGTTATTAAATATTGATACTATTTATTTACAAGTATCTAATTATAGGGAGAAGGGAATTGATTTCTTTTGGTTGGTTGAATGTGGTTTTGTAAAATAAAATAAAAACAAACTCAAAAGAAAATACTAAGGAAAATAAAAGCCTAGACTCAAGGATCTAGGGTCGTGACTCCACACAATATTATTATAAAGATGAATTGATTCTCTTATGTTTGTGTAATAAATCAGTTTGCTCACTTGGAACACGAAAATATGCAAGAGTCTCTGTCGATGGTCAAACGCAAATACCCAGTATAACCCAATTGAACCATATGTCTATATCAACCAAATTACATGGATTCATTAAGATCAAGTTCCAATTGTGGCTACCCTCGCCCGACAGGTATATGTCTATCCTGTAAGGAAATCTATTAAATGGTTATTTATCCTCAAGGAAGATCGTGGGCTATTGAATCTAAGGCTGAAACCTAAAATCCATATGTCTAGTTCATTTTAAGTTTACCACATCAATCTTATTGGTGATCAGACAACAAGAAGCATTAAGCTTAAGACTCAATAAACAAACTAAAGAATTACTAATAATAAAGAAAATCAATTATTAAGTGTGTGGATATTGTGTTTCATCACTTCCCTAGAATAAAAATAAAATGATGGGGTTAGAATATCCACATTTAATATTTGTTATCTAGGAATCTCACTTATTATAATATATAAATTATTTTCTGTTCTGCTTTCTCAGGAATTAATAATGTTAAACATTTAAAACCAGCCATATATGCGGTAATCCATTCAGTCCAACTACACCAGCCATATAGGCGGTAATTATCTGTCACATAAAGACCAGCCATATATGCGGTAAAGTAATTTATATTTAACCCGACCATATAGGCGGTAATAAAGTCTGACATTAATTAATCCGGATAAATTATAATTTATAAATTATAGTTAAGTGAGATTTACCTAGATAATTATATTAAAGGTGCAGCGGAAATTTAACTACAAAACATAAAGTAAATAAATAAAAAGCTGTAATAAAAACTAAAAATAAAAATACATAATTTTATTATTACAAAACTAGATGCTTCCTATGAAATCAGGGAAAATATCCCAAAGAAAGCACACCAAATGAAGTGAAGAAGGCCTGAATTTATAGGCATTTTCGGCAACTGGCGTCGCGACGCTATACTGTTTGGCGTCGCGACGCCAGCACGCGGCTTTGGTCCACTGAGATTGACCACCCGTGTTTTGTCGGCAGAATCAGGTGGTGACACGTGTCACGCAGTGAAGGTGGTGCAATGAGAAGTCGACACGTGGCACACGGTGATTAGCTGAGCTTTCGGTCCAATGAACATCTGACACGTGGCACGCGCTTAGGATTGGTCCAATGAGAGATTAACACGTGGCAGCATGTGATTCGCCGGTGATTCGGTCCAATGAAAATTCGACACGTGGCACGACATGCTTTGGTCCAATGAGATTTCGACACGTGGCAGACGACGCATTTTAGCTGATCTTTTGTGATGATGACATGTGGCACGGCGCACGTTAGCAAGGTCGGCGCACGTTAGCAAGTCCAATTTCTCAGATTCTGACACATGTCCCTTGGCGCACGTTAACATGACCAGCTCACTTAAGGCGTCGCGACGCGTAGGGTCTTGGCGTCGCGACGCTGACAAATTACAAAATTGCCCTTTTGTCATTTTTTCTCTATTTTGGCCCCAAATTGCTTCCAATGCTTTCCCAACTTTATTTATCTGCAAAACAACACAAAACACAGCAAAATGTTCACAAAACTTAAGAAACTATACAAAATATTAGGTTAAATGAGTGGGAAATAGTGATAGATTTACCACTCATCACACCCCCAAACCTATTATTTTGCTAGTCCTCGAGCAAAATATAAAATAAAATAACATAATAAAATTTAATTAAGCCACTTTAGTAGGGATCACAGTTGCATTTAGCGTATGTAACAAGCCTTTAAACCCATAGGTATCCCTAGTGGACGAGTTGTAGTCTCGTGAGGGTTTACATCAATGATACCCACAAACATTTTACAAAAGTAAAAAGGTAGTGAAACAAATGAACACAAAAGCAAAAAGACAAGCGAAAAGAGAATAAAGAAGTTAGTGACTAATCAGGTGAAACTTCTTCTCCAAGTTACTAGTTGTTTTGTTTCATTCTAAATTACCGAATAAGTAAATTCTCCGATTATTTTTACCATTCTCCATATACACAGCCAACAAAATATTAAAAAACTCATTTTTGCCCACAACAGTAATAAGTGCAGTTGATAAGAGAGTAATATTTTTGTCCTAAAGTTTTATCAGAATTCACACATTTTTGTAGCAATGAAATAAATTTTCGGATTTTTCTGATTTTTTCTTTGATTTTTCTCTATTTTTTATTTATATACAATATCTTCCATCTATGTAACGAGCTTTGGGCCGGTGGCTCCCAAACCAGTTGGCTTTAGGGCACCAGGTGTTAAGACACCCCTACGGACTTAATTACTCAGACTTCAGATATATATATTTTTGCAGCATCTTTGATCCATGTAGCGAGCTTTGGGCCAGTGACTCCCAAACCAGTTGGCTTTAGGGCACTAGGTGTTAAAACACCCTTATAGACTTAATAACTTGGATCTCAGATTTTTTTTACTCCATCACTTTTTGAGATGCTTCCTCCAATTAAACTAGAGCACTGAATATTACAAACTTTTCAATTATAGTTCATGTCCGTATGTTTCCATGTATGTTAATAATACCTGTCAACTGAGCATATGAAGATCCATTTTAGCCAGTTTTATGGAGAATTTACAAATTAAATAATTCAAAAGGAAATAAACAAAAATTAACTTATTTCAAAAATGGTTTGAGATACGTCTCAGGAGTGAAAACTCCTTACTCAGCTATCTCTTACCAATTTCACATTTTTAGTCAAAATAAAAACGCAAAATATTTTTGTAATTTTTGAAAATCTTTCAATTTTTTTGTATTTTTCGAAAAATTTTGGACTGAAAATAAAAATAACACACAAACTAAAAACAAGGTACTGATCAACTAATTCCCTCCCCTAAACCTAAATGAGACATTGTCCCCAATGTCTTAAACAGTAGAAGAAGAGTTTAAAAGATAATACATGATTAGCTGAAATTCTACAGGAAATATTACCGATTAAGATCTATGTCCAACTTACGCTTCTTACCACGATCGCTATTTGACCATTTTTTAGTAAAAATTTCGGCAGAATCACCTCTAAAAACTCAAAATTTTCCCAAATTTCACCCTAAAACTATCACCACACAACAACCTTCGCCCCCAAAATCTACGAATTCAATCAATTTCAACAGTTCCAAAGTCCAATCAATCGAATCCAACACTCCCAATACCACACAAATTACCAAATTTTCTTCCAATTTTCAATGTTAATAATTTAAAATTCGGACCCGTGCTTCTTCGGTTTTGGGCTCGGCAGTGGGTGTCTCGCTGCTTGGTGGAATCGGCAAGAATGGCTTGGTCTCGGCAAAGGGTGGTTCTGTGGTTCAGTGTGGTCTCAGTAAGGGGTGGTTGTGACTCGGTGAAGGTTGCTCTCGGTTCGACTGTGCAAGGCTCGGCAGTGGCTCGGTGTGACTGGTTCGGCTCGGTTTCTGGGCAAGGTAGTGGCTCGGTCACGGCAAGGGTGGCTCGCGGCTTGGTGGACTCAGTGAAGGTTCGGTTAAGGCTCGACGAAGGTGAATCACAGTGGTGTTGATGCAGTTATGGGTTGATTCGGTCTCAGTAGTATGGATCTCGGTTTGATGGTGGCACGGTTGAGATGGGTTTCTGGTTTCTGGTTTCGGTTGGGACTCAGTACGGCTCGGCTTGGTCACGGTGGTAATGGTGGTGTGGCTCGTGCGTGGCTTCTCTTTGATCATGAATCTTGGCCGAAGGTTGGAAGCTCGGCCATGGGTCTCGATTGTGGGTGGTGGTGGTTTGATGATTGAGTTTGTCTGGGTTATTTGTGAGATTTGATGAGTTTAGAAGGTTTTGGTTGATGATTTGGTGATTGGATGGTCGGATTTTAGTGGAAGATTGAGAGGAAATGGCGAAATGTTGAAGAAGGAGAGTGAGATCTGTGCGTGGTGGCTGCTGGTTTTGGACCTGTTACCGAACTCGCGTCGCGACGCTCATTTGTTTAGGGATAGGGTTCTGTGTTTCAGGCTCTGGTGTCGCGACGCTAAGGGTTTGAGTGCCGCGACGCGGGATATATTTTTTTTTTATTGTGTGGAGTCACGACCCTAGATCTTTGAGTCTTTTCTTTTATTTTCCTTAGTATTTTCTTTTGAGTCTGTTTTTATTTTAATTAGCAAAACCACATTCAACCAACCAAATGTAATCAAACAATCAATTCCCTTCTCCCTATAATTAGATACTTGTAAATAAATAGTATCAATAATTAATAACAACAATAGGAATTAATTCCTCGTGGGATCGATATTTTTATACTACTTGAACGATATGTACGCTTGCGTTATACGTGTGTGTTTACGCCGGTCAAGTTTTTGGCGCCGTTGCCGGGGACTTATTTTCTTTAGTTATTAATTTTGAAGCTATCTAATTTACTTATATCTAATTTTCTTTATTTTTATTTGTAATTTTTATATCTTTCTTGTGTTTTCAGGTGATTGAAAAAATGGAACATTATTGGGAGATTGAGAGATTACGTGCTTTACAAGAAGATACACCCCAAATCTGGGAGCAACAGTCCGGTTTTCTGAGGACTGTTGTCCAGCCTAACAACTATCACTGGATGCTAGAACCAAGCAATACCACATTTTCTCATCATAACGAAATTGGGAGATGTGTAATTTGTGATGGTAACCACTCGAGCGATCAATGCATATACTTTTCAGAGTGGCAGAATTATCAGAATCATTCAAGCTACGAAGAACCATCATATTTTCCATCTTATCCACCATCTACCTACGATCTTCATCAACAATCAGAATCATCAGAAGAAGATCAGATGATTGACATGCTCAAAGATTGGTTCAAGAAACGAGACTAAGAGTTGGATACAATGCTTGAAACATATCAGAATCAACTCGAAAGTATTCAGAGGCAATCAATATCTATTCAGAGTATGACAGATCAAATGAGACAATTCACAGAAAACCAGAACTACATACCTCAAGAACCAATTTCAGATGACACTGATGAAGCCTTCGAGTACCAATTAGTTCACAATGACACTTCAACAGAAGAGGAGGCTGAGCAGTATCAACAACCAGAGGTATCAGTTCAGCAGCCCGAACCGGCAAAGTCTCGATTCGATTTTTATTATTCAGATTCTGACGAGGATGAAGCTGATCTATTTGTACTAACTGCACCAACAACGGAGGATGGGATTCTGTATCCTCAAAATGAAGTTCTTGGAGCGTCCATTGCATTGATGTTTGAAGAAGATCTACCTGAACCATCTATTCCAGTCGTATCAGAGGATGAAGACCTAATGTCAGAAACATCTTTACATCCTCAAGTTGATACTTTTGGAGCATGTTTTTCACAGATGACAGATGAAGAACTGAACGCATAAATCCTAAAATACATCTGTGAAGAAAAGGTGGAGCAAGAAATAAAGCAAATGAAGGAGCAATTGTCAGACCAAATTGAAGATCCAGAGCATTCAGGCGAAACATCATTGTTTTGGGGAGTACTGATCAGAGATATCACCCAGAAGCTTGACAAAATGGAACTTCCATTCCAAGTCAAGCACCATACGAGACCTCCTGATTTTCTTTCATTCTTTTCAGGAACCGCTGGAGGGGAAAAGAATAAAAAGGTGGCACAAGCACTGAATGAGACAAAACTATTTTCACCACCTTACCGTTGGAAAAGACCTTTCAAAAGCAACGCTCATGGGATTGTCTTTAATCGGACATCCAAAACGATGTTGAAACCTCCTTGACAGATAGATTTCAGTCACGTCTGGCTGAAGACGAAAAATTTAGCGCTAGAGGAGGCAACCCATGCAATTTGTTATAATTTATGTTTTCATATTTTGTGTATACATGTTGTAGAGTTTTTAATTTTGTGTGTTGTTTTGTAGGGAAAAGCACAAATGGAGCATTTTAAGATAGAAGGAATGGTGTTTGACAATCACAAAGATGAGAGCCAATTCATTATCGATGGCTGAGTAAAGAATGAAATCTTGAGACGCATCCTAATGGATTTATATACCAAACGAGTGGCGTATTGCGTACACAATTCAGTTGCCTTAATTATTGCTTTGATTCGTTTTTCTGTTGTAATTATCTTTAAGACAGGATCCAGACTTTTTGACATTTCACGATTTCTTTTGTTGTTTAGCTAACAATCGTCCTTTGGAAGATATTAGTGCTATTATTACTCACCCCTTTTCAGGTACTATAAATTTAACTCATCATTGCACTTTTGAAGACATCCAGAGTAAAACATGGAAGCCACTTCAAGAAGACGAGTTGAAAACATCTGTGTGTTTTGCGGTAGTAGTGTTGGTGTTAAGCCACAATACGTAGAAGCAGCACATGAATTGGGTCGAGTCTTAGCTGCAAGGAATATGCACTTAATATATGGCGGAGGCAATCTTGGACTTATAGGGATCGTTTCAAAGGCTGTATAGGAAAGAGGCAGTCACGTTTTTGGAATCATCCCAAAACCCTTGGCAGAGGCAAATCTTATTGAACCATCAAACAGAGAGGAACTGATCGTGCCAGGTATGTCTGAACGACTAGTAGAAATGATTAACCGTGCTGATGCTTTTATTGCTTTGCCAGATGGCTTGGGTACATTGGAGGAAATTTTTATTGTGCTATCTTGGGCGAACCTGAACATACACCAGAAACCGCTTGGACTGTACAACGTTGAAGGATTTTTATGATTTTCTTTGTGTGTTTCTTGATGATGCTCAGAGAAATGGGTTCGTGTCAAAACCTATGAAAGAACTCCTCTTCACTGCCAGAACTGCTCCGGATCTAATAGACCAACTCTTAGCCTATGAACCATAAGTTGACCCTATCCTTTCAAAAATAAATTGGTCTGAGGACGATCGTGGTAAGAGGCGTCGGATTAATCTGGATCTTAACCTTTAATTTTGTGTAGAATTCCAGCTAACCAGGTATTATCTTCTAAACTCTTCTTATACTATTTAAGACATTGGGGACAATGTCTCATTTAGGTTTGGGGGAGGGAATTAGTTGATCAGTACCTTGTTTTTAGTCTAAATATTTTTGAAAAATACAAAAAAAAATTGAAAATTTTTCAAAAATTACAAAAATTACAAAAATATTTTGCGTTTTTGTGTTTTTATTTTGACTAAAAAGGTGAAATTGGTAAGAGATAGCTGAGTAAGGAGTTTCCACTCCTGAGACGTATCTCAAACATATTTCGAAACAAGTTAATTTTTGTTTATTTCCTTTAGAATTATTTAATTTGTAAATTCTCCTTAACACTGACTAAAATGGATCTTCATATGCTCAGTTGATAGGTATTATCAACATACATAGTAACATACATACATGAGCTAAAATTGAAAATTTTGTAATATTCAGTGCTCTAGTTTAATTGGAGGAAGCATCTCAAAAAGCAATGGAGTAAAAAAAACATTCGAGATCCGAGTTATTAAGTCTGTAAGGGTGTTTTAACACCTAGTGCCCTAAAACCAACTGGTTTGGGAGTCATTGGCCCAAAGCTCGTTACATGGATCAGAGATGTTTCCGAATAAATATATATCTGAAGTCTGAGTAATTAAGTCCGTAGGGGTGTCTTAACACTTGTTGCCCTAAATCCAACTGGTTTGGGAGCCACCGGTCCAAAGCTCGTTACATAGATGAAAGATATTGTATATAAATAAAAATAGAGAAAAATCAAAGAAAAAATCAGAAAAATTATTTCATTGCTACAACAAGGTGTGAAATCTGATAGAACTTTAGGACAAAAATATTACTCTTTTATCAACTGCACTTATGACTGTTGTGGGCAAAAATGAGTTTTTTAATATTTTGTTGGCTGTGTATATGGAGAATGGTAAAAATAATCGGAGAATTTACTTATTCGGTAATTTAGAATGAAACAAAACAACTAGTAACTTGGAGTAGAAGTTTCACCTGATTATTCACTAACTTCTTTATTCTCTTTTCGCTTGTCTTTTTGCTTTTGTGTTCATTTGTTTCACTACCTTTTTACTTTTGTAAAATGTTTGTGGGTATCATTGCTGTAAACCCTCACGAGACTACAATTCGTCCACTAGGGATACCTAGGGGTTTAAAGGCTTGTTACATACGCTAAATGCAACTGTGATCCCTACGAAAGTGGCTTAATTAAATTTTATTATGTTATTTTATTTTATGTTTTGCTCGAGGACTTGCAAAATATTAGGTTTGGGGGTGTGATGAGTGGTAAATCTATCACTATTTCCCACTCATTTAACCTAATATTTTGTATAGTTTCTTAAGTTTTGTGAACATTTTGCTGTGTTTTGTGTTGTTTTGCAGATAAATAAAGTTGGGAAAGCATTGGAAGCAATTTGGGGCCAAAATAGAGAAAAAATGACAAAAGGGCAATTTTGTAATTTGTCAGCGTCGCGACGCCAAGACCCTACGCGTCGCGACGCCTTAACTGAGCCGGTCATGCTAACGTGCGCCGAGGGACATGTGTCAGAATTTGAACATGCGCCGACGTTGCTAACGTGCGCCGTGCCACGTGTGATCATCACAAAAGATCAGCTAAAATGCGTCGTCTGCCACGTGTCGAAATCTAATTGGACCAAAGTATGTCGTGCCACGTGTCGAATTTTCATTGGACCGAATCACCGGTGAATCACATGCTACCACGTGTTAATCTCTCATTGGACCAATCCTAAGCGCGTGCCACGTGTCAGATGTTCATTGGACCGAAAGCTCAACTAATCACCGTGTGCCACATGTCGACTTCTCATTGCACCACCTTCACCGCGTGACACGTGTCACCACCTGATTCTGCCGACAGAACACATGTGGTCAATCTCAGTGGACCAAAGCCGCGTGCTGGCGTCGCGACGCCAAGCAGTATAGCGTCGCGACTCCAGTTGCCGAAAATGCCTATAAATTCAAGCCTTCTTCACTTCATTTGGTGTGCTTTCCTTGGGAGCTTTTCCCTGTTTTTAGAGGATTGCATCTAGTTTTATGTAAATATAAATAATATTTAATTTATGTATTTTAATTTTCAGTAATAATAATAGTAGTTCTTTTTCTTCTTCTTTCTTTTATGTTTTGTAGTTAATTTTCCACTGGGGATGGGTGAAGCTTTTATTATTTTAATTTAGATTAATCTCCCTTAATTATAATATAGAAATTATAATTCAATTTAAAAAGATTACCGCCTTAATGGCTGGTTTTATTTATTTGACATAAAGTGGCACCGCCTATATGGCCAGTCTTTAGGTGACAGATAATTACCGCCTATATGGCTGGTTTATGGACAAATAATAATACCGCCTTTATGGCTGGTCGGACTTAATTAAAATCTAATTTAATGAGGATACCGCCTTTATGGCTGGTCGGTAATATCACGATTAATTTTTATATTATAATAAGGGAGATGTCTAAATTATAAATAGTAAAAGTGGATCCCCAACCCCAGCATTTTATTTTTATTTTAGGGAAGTGATGAAACACAATATCCACACTTAATAATTGATTTTCTTTTTATGGGTAGTTCTTTAGTTTGTTTATTGAGTCTTAAACTTAATGCTTCTTGTTAACTGGTCATTAATAAGATTGATTTGGTAAACATAAAATGAACTAGACATAGGGATTTTAGGTTTCAGCCTTAGATTCAATAACTCAAGAAAAATAAGTCCCCGGCAACGGCGCCAAAAACTTGACCGACGTAAACACACACGTATAACGCAAGCGCACGTATCATTCAAGTAGTCTAAAAATATCGATCCCACGAGGACTTAATTCCTACTGTTGTTATTAAATATTGATACTATTTATTTACAAGTATCTAAATATAGGGAGAAGGGAATTGATTGCTTTTGGTTGGTTGAATGTGATTTTGCAAAATAAAATAAAAACAAACTCAAAATAAAATACTAAGGAAAATAAAAGCCTAGACTCAAGGATCTAGGGTCGTGACTCCACACAATATTATTATAAAGATGAATTGATTCTCTTATTTATATGTAATAAATCAGTTTGCTAACCTGGAACACGAAAATATGCAAAAGCCTCTGTCGATGGTCAGACACAAATACCCAGTATAACCCAATTGAACCATATGTCTATGTCAACTAAATTACCTGGATTCATTAAGATCAAGTTCCAATTGTGGCTAACCCCGCCCGACAGATATATGTCTATCCTGTAAGGAAATCTATTAAAGGCACACGTATAACGCAAGCGCACGTATCATTCAAGTAGTCTAAAAATATCGATCCCACGAGGACTTAATTCCTACTGTTGTTATTAAATATTGATACTAATTATTTACAAGTATCTAATTATAGGGAGAAGGGAATTGATTGCTTTTGGTTGGTTGAATGTGGTTTTGCAAAATAAAATAAAAATAGACTCAAAAGAAAATAATAAGGAAAATAAAAGCCTAGACTCAAGGATCTAGGGTCGTGACTCCACACAATATTATTATAAAGATGAATTGATTCTCTTATTTATGTGTAATAAATCAATTTGCTCACCTGGAACACGAAATATGCAAGAGCCTCTGTCGATGGTCAGACGCAAATACCCAGTATAACCCAATTGAACCATATGTCTATGTCAACCAAATTACCTGGATTCATTAAGATCAAGTTCCAATTGTGGCTACCCCTGCCCGACAGGTATATGTCTATCCTGTAAGGAAATCTATTTAAGGGTTATCTATCCTCAAGGAAGATCGTGGGCTATTGAATCTAAGGATGAAACCTAAAATCCCTATGTCTAGTTCATTTGAAGTTTACAACATCAATCTTATTGGTGATCAGACAACAAGAAGCATTAAGCTTAAGACTCAATAAACAAACTAAAGAATTACCCATAGTAAAGAAAATCAATTATTATGTGTGGATATTGTGTTTCATCACTTCCCTAGAATAAAAATAAAATGATGGGGTTAGAGGATCCACATTTAATATTTCTTATCTAGGAATCTCACTTACTATAATATTTAAATTATTTTCTGTTCTGCTTTCTCAGGAATTAATAATGTTAAACATTTAAAACCAGCCATATAGGCGGTAATCCATTCAGTCCAACTACACGAGCCATATAGGCGGTAAGGTAATTTATATTTAAACCAGCCATATAGGCGGTAATAAAGTCTGCCCTTAATTAATCCGGTTAAATTATAATTTAAATATTATAATTAAGTGAGATTAACCTAGATAATTATATTAAATGTTTCACCTTTTACCCAGCGGTAAAATTAACTACAAAACATAAAAGTGAATAAATAAAATGTTGTAATAAAAACTAAAAATGAAAATACATAATTTTATTATTACAAATAATTTACAAAAATATATGCTTCCTATAAAATCAGGGAAAAACTCCCAAGGAAAGCACACCAAATGAAGTGAAGAGGAGCTGAATTTATTAAATATTGATACTATTTATTTACAAGTATCTAATTATAGGGAGAAGGGAATTGATTGCTTTTGGTTGGTTGATTGAGAATTTGCTAATTAAAATAAAAATAGACTCAAAAGAAAATACTAAGGAAAATAAAAGAAAAGACTCAAAGATCTAGGGTCGTGACTCCACACAATATTATTATAAAGATGAATTGAATCTCTTATCTATGTGTAATAAATCAGTTCGCTAACCGGGAACACGAAAATATGCAAAAGCCTCTGTCGATGGTCAGACGCAACCCAGTATAACCTAATTGAACCATATGTCTATGTCAACCAAATTACCTGGATTCATTAAGATTAAGTTCCAATTATGGCTACCCCGCCCGACAGATTAAGTTCCAAATTTCACATTAATTTTAATTAAATTGTAATAGCCATAATTAATTAGTTAAACCAATATTTCCAAAACATCATAGTTTCGGCCAATTTATTTCAATCAATTTGATTTCAATCCACTTAAATCAACAATCAATTTATCTCATGCTTTAAACACATCCAATGGTCTAAAATCAAAAAATCACCATGATAAAACTAGGGTCATAGTTTCGGCCAAGCATGGGGAATTATGGAAATTTTGATCCAACCAATTTTCTCAATTCTATAGATGCATAAATCTTATTCATCATCATCAAAGCTCAACCAAACAACCAATTTGAAGAAATCATGCTCATAACATAAAAACCTCAAATTAAAGTATATAAACCCTAAACTAAATCATGCTTAGAAAAGGCTCTTGATACCATTGTTAGTGTTCCTAGAACATGCCAAGGATCTCTAATCATGATTCAGTGTGTGAATATTCAAAGAAGTTGTGGAAGACTTACATTGATCGGATGTTGAGATTTCAAAAAACTTTGATGTATGTTGAGAGCTCCAAGCTTTTCTTTGTATTCCAAACTCAATGAATTGGTTTCCCTATCACCTTGATTCACTCTTTGAAGTGCTAGCTCACAAGAATTTTTGCAACAAAAACTCAAGGGGAGATGAAGAAGCACACGACAATGTGAGGGAATGTGAGAGATAGCTTTTTTGTTTTTGTGTATTTGATTTTCTAAAATCAATTACCATTTACCAAATCCAAGTTGGTATATGTCATTCCAAATAATTAAAAAACAAAGTGTGTTGGATTTTTTTGTGTAAAAAACAAGCAATCTAAGCTTTACACTCAACCTTAACCACTTCCATCACTAGTCAAATTAGTTGATGTAAGTCATGTGGATCCCACCACTTGTAAATTCCGAATTTAAGTCGAACAATCCAACACGCAACTTCGCTCGGGCCCGGGTTCATTTAATTCCGAATTAACGAAATTGCCATTGCGACATAATTAAATATAATTTAATTAAATAATTATGTCTTGCAAAATTATTATTAAAGTCGCTTAAGAATTAATTCTAAATTAATTCGTTTGCCCGAATTAAAATCCAATTTTAATTCTGAATTGAAATCTAATTTCAATTAATATATCGAATATATTATTTAATAGATTGATTCCAAATTAATCGTTCTCTCTCTTCTAATCGAATTTTATCCCAGGTAAATTCTTGCCGCAATTAATCCTAAATTGATTTTCTCTCTCTCATAATTAATCCCAGATTAATTTTGTTCGAGTCAAATGTCATCGGTGAATCTTTGGGAAGCGACCCAAGAGATTCCTGGATATGTTGGTAGTAAATTCGGTCGTCGGACTATCCGAACACGTGCATACCCCGTACCACATTCATACTACCAATGACATTCCGATGGGTCTATCTAGAGCGATGATGTTTCCGTACCATCGATAAACAGATCCTCCTATGACACATGCATGAGTATCCAATACCCAAATATATGAGAAATATGTCGTTACGCTTCCATAACGCGCACAAGTGCAATACTAGTCTATTCCGTATTATCGATGTCCTGTCTCGATAATACTACGACTATGGATATTTAATGATCAAAACTTACGTGGATTGATACTTAATGATTAAAATAGCAATTTCCTTTGTCACATAGTTAATTTGTACAACAACCACAATGTCTTTTACAAATGGTGATGCTATGGGTCATAATTGTCCAACAGGCCCGGGCCATCTGTCAAATCGAATCTCTCAGAGAGTACTACAATTGACGGTGAAGGATTTTCCGTTTCATGCACGGTTGCATGCAAAACGAGAGAGAACGATTCGGTGAATAATGACATGTGAATGAAAAATATCTCTGATCGGAATTCCATCAATTCGAGCGCATTCATGGGATTGTTTGGAGTCTGTATATGCCCTCAAAATCTCAGTAAGACCTTCCAGTAAAAAGTCGCTAATTTCAAGTTTTCCGTTAAATGTTTGGATGTTTTCAGTAACTTTGTAAAGTACTGTAATTGAAGAAATTGAAATTATTTGAGTATGAGTTTATTGAATATGTGCATTTGGTAGAATCCGAGTGAAAACAGAATGAATTGGATTGATCCGATAGAATATGCAAGTTTCCTGTAAAAGTGGATTTTTCCGTGTATTAATGTGTTTTTTTATCGTAATGATAGGTATGAGTCATATATAATGTTATGATAGTGTTTAGATAAATCCGGGTAGGTTTGGAGGATTTGGGACCTTTCTGTAGCGTTGCGGAAATTTTTTCTGGAGATTTTCCAAAAATACGTAAACCGAGGATTTAAGTAAACTAGTGGCTTTGAATAGTTTGTAATGATATTTTAAGAGTAATGGAACTAAAATCATTGAAATTGGACTTGTTTGGTTGTTCCGGAAAAATCCAGAATTTTATCGTAGTTTAGTCGAGAACTCCGTAAGTCACAATTCTGACGACGTTTCGCCATTGTGTGTGTGTATTCACCGAGAATTAGGGTTTAGTTTTGTTTTTAAATAAAACTTGTGGTTAGTTTTATTTTTAAATAGAAATTGTGTATTGTGTTAAGAATGTGTGTGAGTGGTTGCTGAATTTGAGGATAATGAAAATCAGTTTAAATTAAATACTAACAAAATCTCGCAATTGTGATTGATATTGATTTTTTATTTTCTTTGATATATTCAAATTAGTTTTAAATATATGTGTATATATTTACTAAGTGTGACATTACGTTCAATTATAATCTAATTTGAATATTTTGATTAAATATAATATAGTCCAATATGATACTTTACACCACACATTAAATGGACTACACGTGATGGCAAGTTTCCACAATTGCCCACAGTCTTTACATTTGTCGTTGATATTCATGTTCTTCGCTTTTTGGGTTTAAGGTAACACATAACATGATACGTCTAAAGTATCTTTAACTAAAAAGGAAAATGACATATAACTATTCAATACATTTCTCATAATAATACTTTAAATCTGTAATTTTAAAAATATAAGTTTAGTCTTTATAATTTTAAAAAATACAAACTTTAGTACTCGGGCAAATCCCCACGGGGGAGGAAGACACCCCGTATGTGCCCTCTCTGGGTGGTACTCAATGGGACTCACCAGCCGACTCGCATGGGAAGAAACCTCCCTGACTCCTGTAATCAAGGGGACCATTCGGCAAAACCCAAGCGAGGTGGTCTGATGGTTCTCAACGGGACTCACCGGCCGACTTGCAGGGGAAGAAACCTCCCTAGGTCCGATTTACCCGAGACTCATGTAATCAATAGTGAAATTCAGACATACCCAAGCCAGGTGGTCTGATGGTACTCAGCGGGATTCACCAGCTGACTCGTAGGGGGAGAAATGTCCCTGGGTCCGGTTTACCTGAGCTATTCCTAAAAAATACGAGTCATGGGGTAGTAACGCTTCGGCCTCGGGGATTTGATAATGACACTCGAGATTGGCGTGCCACGAGGGGTTTGCGCTTTTCCCACATGTACCCTATCCCTTGACGCGTTCTAGATCCTCAAAGGTGAAAGGAGTCAGGTCGGAACACTTCCACCCGGGGGTTTGATAATGACACCCAAGATTGGCGTGCCACGGGCTTGGTGCCCTTCCCGACTACCGAGCACCCCTTCACATCGAGCAAATCCCAAGACTATCGAACATAACTTTCGGATTCAATTAACAAACAATTAAAATGGACAAGTTTCTTAATTCGAAAGAGAAAACCTTATTCATATTCATGGGACCTACCTCCCTTCTTACAACTCTCTACAGGTCATATCGAGAGAGGCTCTTGTTGGAAAATTATGACCCATAGCATCACTATTTGTACAGATCATGGTGTTGTTGTACAAATTAACTATGTGACAAAGGAAATTGCCCTTTTATAATTTGTAATTAGATTACCAAGATGAATAAATGATAGAAGGTCCTTATGATTAGTTCCGGATTGAGATGATATGAGACAGTATCAATCCACGAAGGTTTAATCATTAAATATCCCTAGTCAGAGTATTAACTAGATTGGACATCGATAATGCGTAAAAGACTAGTATTACACTTGTGCGCTTGTGGGATCATAACATCATAGTTCTCATATATTTGGGTATAGGATACTCATGCAAGTGTAATAGGAGGTTGTGTTTACCGATGGTACGGAAACAACTTCGCTCTGGATAGACCCCTTGGAATTCCATTGGTAGTATGACTATGTGTCTATGGAAGTCCGAATCAGGGTAGGTGTATTTGATCTTAACCTGAGACTTGCACCGCTAATACTTGCGACAATCAATATACTTTGGTTTTGGTCGTCCAGGGCTTTAACAGGTTATGTGTACGCCTCTTCTAGGTATATTGAGAATCGTAGTGTATTGGGTGTCTTGTCAAGACGGAAGTATCACTCTAGTCATAGTGGAGGTGATGATCACGTAGGATATAGAACTGGTGCTCTTATATGCTACAACTATCGGGATATTATGACTAGGTCATGTTTATCCGATTATAGAGACTAGTTACCAGAGATTCGATATGTGCTTCGTACGTGGAAGACAGAATTCCAGCCCTAGGCCTTGCACGTGACATCCGATGCTGGATCGAAATACGCAATACTATGTATACTACACCTGATATAGATCACATATTCCAATAAGAATATTTCTGGAGAATTGGGTAGGCACGATGCTTTGCTAGAAGCCAACCATGTCTTGTAAATCGGTATAAACGTAGTACTAGGTACGTACGTGTTCGGATAGTCCGAAGACCGGATTTACTGCCAACATATCCGGGGATCTCATGGGTCGCTTCCCGAAGATTCGCCGATGACGTATGACTCGCACTTTATTAATCTGAGATTAATAATAAGAGAGAGAAAATTAATATGGGATTAATTACAAAGATATTTTATCTGGGATAAAATATTATTTAAAGAGAGAGAACGATTAATTTGGAATTAATCGATAAAATAATATATTCGATATATTATACGAAATTGGATTTCGATGCGGAATTAAAATTAGATTTTAATTCGGGCGAACGAGTTAATTTAGAATTAATTCGTTAGCGACGTGAATAGTAATTTTGCAAGGCAAAATTATTTAATTGAATTAGATTTAATTACGTCGCAACAAAAAATTCATTAATTTGGAATTAGCGAACCCGAGCCCGGGAGTGTT
This sequence comes from Zanthoxylum bungeanum, assembly GCA_019454045.1. Classification (NCBI taxonomy): domain Eukaryota; kingdom Viridiplantae; phylum Streptophyta; class Magnoliopsida; order Sapindales; family Rutaceae; genus Zanthoxylum; species Zanthoxylum bungeanum. Next base: position 113,383 of record SKCR01030808.1, read on the forward strand.
TGCGGGCGTACTCGTATTTCGAATTCAAGTACGGCCCAAGAGTCACATCAAGCGTCAAATCATTAGTCACTTTGATTGATGTGATGTCTAACACTTTGAGTGATTGACAACATGTCACTTTTGATGTGAATAGTGATGGAGGTGGTTGTAGGCTTAAATGCCTTGACTTTTTGAAAGCAAAAATTGGTATTAGCTTTTGGAAATCTAATACACAAAACAACCAACACATATTCTCTCCATTCACTCTCTTCTCTCTCTCGGCTTAGGCCAATTTTCTTCTTCTTTTTCACTGCAAATTTCCGTGAGCTAAGGAGAAGCTTAAGTGATTTTTGTGGCAAAAATTACCGAGTGCTAGAAAACATTTGGGGGTCTTGCGAAGGTGATTGGGAAACCCACCCGTGGGCATGGAATGCACACCAAGCTTGGAGCTTGGAGATGACCGAAAATGGAGCACAAAGAGGAGCCAAGGATTTTTTGTTGTTACTCGCATTGCCATTTCCGATCAATGTAAGTATGATTCCGCCATATTTCATTGTTGTATTCGCACATGTTTCTTGCTTGAATTGATCATTGGGACTTAATAGAAATCCAACAGCTCTTACAATAATTTTCTGGTTCTTGCTTCGTAGTCCGATCACAACTTCTAGTCTGAACTCCATTCTACAGCTCAATGAGGAGAGCTATAGCTGACCTTCTCTCTCCATGCGATCCCTTTCCCTTTTCTGTTCTGACCAGCTTTCGCTCACTCCATTTATCTTTCATCCAGCCTTTCTTTCGTTTTCCCAAACCACTCTGCTCTTGAACTCTCAAACGACCCCTGGTTTCCACCTCCTACCATCGTCTTCTACGTAAGCTGCTTCTTGTTCTTTACCCACAGACGGCGCCAACTGTTGACGGACGATTTTCATCCCAGGGGTAGTTTTGAGATAACACACCCGAGACAACCTTCCCTCAACCTTGAATTTGTTTGGTATTGGGAGACCAAAGGCAATATAGCAAAAGGTGAGAAAAACGCACAAGTTGACAAGAGAGTTTTAACATGGTTCTGCGGAGCGAATCCTACCTACGTCCACAGGCACAAAACGGTAGGGGTTGTTTTTATTGCCTAAACTAACTCGGCCGACTGGTTCTGTGTGACGTCCGAATGAGGCCGAGTAGTTTAAAGAGCTTTACAAGTAGTGATCATTTTCTTTTGTTACAAGTATTTTCTATCCCCCAACAAATGAATCTAACTTTCCTTTATATACTCAGGAGTTACAACACTATTCCCACGCCTCAATAAAATCACCCACGTGACCTTTCGACTGATTGACGGGCTCTCTACCCCAAGTGTGTTTTTGCCGAAAGTAAAACATGCCACCTGACAGCTTGTCACATCACTTTGTTTATCTTCTACCATAAGCAATATACTGGATCCAGCCTATTCAAACAGTAACACATATCAGAGATTCCCTAATCACACATCGGTCTCCAAATGATCGGCTAGATAGTTAACCAGACTACCAAAACTGATCTCGGCCCGACCCAAAACATCCGAGCTCACTTTGCATGGTACTGAAGGTGAAACTGAACTGAACTGAGCTATCAGGTTCCTACTGTGGTCGATCTGAACTGTCCTGAATAGTCCGACCCATCTTCTGTGATCGATCTCTACTCTGATGTGTCCGGAATCTCTTTCTGGCCGAGGAATTACCCAAACCCTCTGAACACTTGACCCTCTAAAAGGAAAAATCTCATCTCTGCCCTTGCCGAACTGTTCAAAGTACTTGTCATAAAAAACTCCATCAACATCTGTCCCATAGTTCTCGGTATCAATGAGTTAGCGAGTTGATGCGGGGAACTATAAAAAAGATGGTGTGCTGATCAACCGGTCGGTGGTCGCTTCAGGAACCACAGAGAAAACTGCCTCTGCTGTCAATCAGGTTTTCCCTTGCCATCTTCATGTGCTCGGTCACTGAGGATTCTGATGCCCATTCAAATGATTCTCTGATTTGAAGCAAATTCCCCATTTACCCTTCTGGTAGCCGTCCCAACAGAAGACGAAGATCCTCTTGTCATCCAGACTGAAACTGACATCCCTTTTGCCGAGCCTATATCAGAGATCCTGCCTCCCGGACTAGATCAAGAAAAACTTGCTGCCCAATTCCCTTTTCTGATGCTTATCTCTGAATGCTTCCTTTCCTGTCTTCCATACTAAGCATGATTCCAAATTTTAACTTGCTATCTGGTTCTTTCGACCCTGGATGGGAGAAGAGGTCCTGATCCTGACCAATTCGAACTCGGCCATGAGGGGAATGCTCTGTCCCCGAGCCGATGATAATGCACTCGGTGGGACGTAACCCGACCCCGAGGTAGAAGAAACATTTGGCTCTAGGAATGTCACATCCCCAGACCAACAAAGATCCGGCCATGGGGGAATGCTCCGTCCCCATGCCGATGAAAGCCTCTCGGTGGGAGTAACCCGACCCCGAGGTAGAAGAAACACTTGGCTCTAGGGGAATGTCACCTATCCAGACCAATAAAGACCCGACCATAGGGGAATCCTCTGTCCCCATGCCGATGAAAACCCTCCCGATGGGACGTAACCCGATCCCGAGGTAGAAGAATATATAGCCTCGGGGAAACAAATCCAGCCTCAAGCAGGTGGAACAATATAGACTCGGCGGAATGAATCCACCCCCGAGCTGATGGAATAATACAGACTCGGCGGAACAAATCCAGCCCCGAGCTGGTGGATCAATACAGACACAGCGGAAAGAATCCAGCCTCGAGCTGGTGGAATAATACAGACTCGGCGAAACGAATCCAGCCCTGAGCTGGTGAATAATATAGACTCAGCTGAACTAATCCAGCCCCGAGCTGGTGGAACAATACAGAGTTGGCGGAATGAATCCAGCCCCGAGCTGGTGGAATAATACAGACTCGGGGGAACGAATCCAGTCCCGAGATGGTGTAACAATACAGACTCGGGGAAATGAATCTAGCCCCGAGCTGGTGGAACAATACAGACTCGGCGGAACGAATCCAGCCACCTCGAGCTGGTAGAACATAACAGACTCGGTGGAACGAATCTAGCCCCGAGTTGGTGGAACATAACAGACTCGCCGGAATGAATCCAGCACCGAGCTGGTGGAACATAACAGACTCGGCGGAACGAATCTAGCCCAGAGCTGGTGGAACATAACAGACGTGGCGAAACGAATCCAGCCCCGAGCTGGTGGAACATAACAGACTCGATAAAATGAATCCAACCCCGAGTTGGTGGAACTTTTGAGACTTACACGAATGACGTTTTTCAACCTCTGAGGCTCTGCGGATCCTAGCGTGGGCATCCCCTTGCCAGTCGTCAGTGAAAAACAAAAAATGGAACAAAGTAAAATAAATAAAATGAAGGTGACTTAGCACATACTCCACACAAATCCAAGAAGTAAAAATAACAACTCTAGTACTCTGAGGCAGCGTCCTGCCTGAGGCCTCCAAAACACAATTATGAACCTTACAGTGCAGTGTCCCGAAAAACCAGGCTACAGATACACTGATCCGGGGCAGTCAGGTAAATCCCCATGGGGGAGGAAGACACCCATGTGTGCCCTCCCTGGGTGGTACTCAATGGGACTCACCAGCCGACTCAGAAGGGAAGAAACCTACATGGGTCCAGTTTACCCGAGACTCCTGTAATCAATCAGACCATGTGGCCAAACCCAAGCCAGGTGTTCTGATGCTTCTCAACGGGACTCACCAGCTGACTCGCAGGGGAAGAAATCTCCCTAGGTTCGGTTTACCCGAGACTCATGTAATCAAGGGTGCCATTCGGCCATACCCAAGCCAAGTTGTGTGATGGTACTCAGTGGGATTCACCAGCCGACTCACAGGGGGAGAAACGTCCCTAGGTCCGGTTTACCTGAGCTATTCCTCAAAAATGCGAGTCATGGGTAGTAACGTTCCGGCCTCAGGGATTT